>JABEVN020004062.1:0-15721 GCA_013146195.2 Codonopsis lanceolata | reverse complement strand
ATTTGAAGTGCAGCGCGTTACTTCGCCATGCGGCATTGCGAGTCTCGGCATTCTTGGGACGGCGCCCGGCATCGCCATATGCGTTCACACGTCGTGATCGCCAATGTGATACTACGTAAACGGGGGATCCAAGCTCCCCTGATCTTCACCAATCTCTAACGCGAGTGGCCCAACCCGTTTGTGAATCTCAGACTCCAACATGACCCAAAATTTACGTCTGACTATGCGAGAATGATATTCCATCATTACAACAACCTAATCAAGATAAACACGCGACAACAGTATGTTCTCTGGGAACACATGGGCAGTGGCACGTCTGGATTCTCTTAGACCCCACAGATCACATATTTAACTCTGGAATATCATTTTCATATCCTTGCAATTCCATCAGGGGACGATCCCGATGTGGTACAACATGCTCTCGACCAAATTGTCGTAGAATTCTATACGCAAATAGAAAGTCAATCCAAAGACTCCGCCAAGATGACTTTGTGCATACACACTAGTATACATGTGGAATCGCTCGATTTGCCAATGAGTGATTACCCACATAATATCCAGGGAATTAACATGAGCAAAATGTTCAACCCAGATAGGAGCCGCATCCTTTGACCTTTTGGTCCAGCCAGCTTTTCAGCCATTCTGCCCGACAGTTTGAAAAAACTGTAACCTATCCACATGCTACGCTCGTAGCTCACTTATTTGAACCTATCGATAAGCCCCTTACCGGCTAAAATAACTCCTATCTCCCATCCACTCAGAAGCCAAAGCAGCCGCCCACGAGCCCCTGCTTCCCCCAAATACAATATGCATAACAAATGACAAAAATCAATTTTTTTCCTAACAGGACAAAACAAAAATGGGTCTTTTTACATATACTTGTGTATAAATTGTTTGGTCCGGTGTCGGTCAAATTCATTGTATATACATCATTTGCAGACATTTAATTCTTTTGAGTTAAATTATGCATCACTGATAATTAAATTCTTTTGACATTGATTTCTTGCAAATATTTAATTCTTTTGAGTTAAATTATGCATCTCTTCTAAGGGCATCCACAATCGTTCACATTCCCCCACAAATTCCCCACAAATTTAAATTTCAAGGTTGGGTCCCACTGCTAACAACTATACATTTTCATAATTTCTCTCTCTTAAGAATTTTCTTGTACAATGGTTTTGATTCTTCAACAATTCTTACATGGGTCCCACTACCACATCATTCACTTTATTTACACTACTTTTTATTTTTATACTTTGCAAATAAATTAATTAATACGTATATGCAATATAAATAAATTAATTCGTTTATAATTTTTATTAATATATTGCATATTCAAATATGCAATATAAATAAATTAATCCGTTTATAATTGTTATTAATATATTGCATAAAAACGTGAATAATTCAAATTACTTAAAAACATTACATAATTAAAAATAAAAATAAAAGGAAAAAGTCATTTTCAAAAATCTCAAACAGTTACAATTCAAAATTTTCAAAAAAAAAAAAAAAAGAGAGCAAATTTTCCCAAATGGCCGACAGCTAGGCCTACAGCGCCAGTCACCCTTCACGCCCCTTAGCCTCGCGTGTGCCACACGTACTCCTCCTAGCCTTGCGGTGTTGGTCACTCTCCCGCTTCTCTCTCTCTCTCTCTCTCTCTCTCTCTCTCTCTCTCTCTTTCTTCCCTCGAATTATTAATTAGTAATTTTGGGGAGGAATTCTTATTTGGGAATTGTCCACAATGGTTGGGAATTCTTAAACAATTTGAGAATTGTTAAGAATCCACCATTGTGGATGCTCTAACATGATTTCTTGCAGCCATTCAATTCTTTTGAATTAAATTATGCATCTTAAATTCTTTTGACATGATTTCTTGCATACGTTTAATTCTTTTGAGTTAAATTATGCATCCATGATAGTTAAATTCTTTTGACATAATCTCTTGCAAACATTTAATTCTTTTGAGTTAAATTATGCATCTTTGATGTATATCATAACATGATTTCTTGCAGACATTTAATTCTTTTGAGAAAAATTACGCATCTCTGATAATTAAAATCTTTTAACATGATTTGTGCAAATATTTAATTCTTTTGAGTTAAATTAAGCATCACTGAGATTTAACCCTTTAAACATGATTTATACATCTGCAACATTTAATTCTTTTAAGTTAAATTACACATCTCTGACATTTATCTCTGATAACATGATTAATGCAGCATTTTAATTCTTTTGATTTAAATAATCCATCTTTTATCTTTATTCCTTTTGACATGATCATGTCAGTCTCGCTAACGTTTGATTTCCTTTGAATTAGTTATGCGTCGCTAACATTTTGATCCTTTTGAATTGATTATGCATCACTCACACATTTTGATTCTTTTGAGTTAATCATGCATCGCTAATGTTTAGATTCTTTCGAATTAATTGCGTATCGCAAAACATTTAGCCCTTTCCAATAATAGTGCATCGCATATAATTATGCATCACTAAAATATTTAAAATTACATTTACATAAAATAATTAATACAATTTAACACAAACTACAAATACAACAATGTCTGTGTGTGCATGCCGACACGCTCCTCTGCACTCCTGCAGCTCGCGGACCAGGATTATTGGTCCCAGAACCCATAACCCGAGGGCTTTTCTTGTCCCAGATTACCAGTTGGATCATCATCGTCTTGGCGACGTACATTGCCAACTGCATCATTGCCTCGACACAAGAGGGTCGCCTTTGCTTTGCGGTACCGTCGAGATACATTAAAGAAACTCTTCAGTAACTGAAGATATGATTGCGCGTTCACTTGAAACCGCGCCAAACAAAATATATTTCAGATACGATACAAAAATAAATACAATGATAAATACAAGATAAAAAAAACATAGTTTATACCGAGCGCACACCCTCCGGGAGCCGATAAGGAGCCGGGATCTCTTCATCTGACAAAGCTTCCTCAACAGGCTATTCGCCACGGACATGAATCACGCTCGCCGGAATGGCACTCGGAGTATAGAAATCCAGCGGGTCTGTCGCTGTAAAATACGAAGGCACGACTGCATCAGAAGCCCGTCTAGAGGGCACATGATGCGATATCCTCCTAACAAAGTCATCATATGACATGGAGGGATAATTAAGCACTAATAGGAACAATATACCATGCCATGTAATCATATTGATGAGACATACTCAACGGGGTAAGCATCCCTGGTAGAGGAGGTGGAGGTGCCACATGTGGTGATCGGAAAAACGAATGTTGTCTATGCATTAGATCCCCTAAGTACATGGAATCATACATCACAGATCGCATTAAAATGCGACAGTGGCTAGCTTCCACGGTAGCCTGATACACCCCAGTGAGCCCGTTCCAAGGATAAAAATTCACCGACTCTATGCGGACTCGAGCCAAGAAAGTCCGAAGGACACCCACATCAAAAGGGGTTTCCCGCTGAAAAGGAATCCTATTTGGGTCATTATACCCTAACAGATAAGGAGGAGCCCGAGGTAGCACTTCGAACCGGAAAGGCATCCACCCGAACACATAATAAAACCACACCTGCAAACAAAATCTCCCTTAGCAAAATGCTTGAAAGGAATACATACAAATACATATACATAGATAACAAAATACAGTGAAGGTATTTACCTCCCAAGCGATAGCAAAACCAGTCAGTTTAGTCATCTCATTACGATAAGCCTGATCCAAACAGAAATATAACTCGGCCAGGCCAGCCTGTCCCCAATCATACTTTGAGACCTTATACAAGTCCCGAAGACAACTCAGCAAAGATATGCGTAAAGCATAAGAAACATTTGCGAATAGAGTATAGCCCAGAAAAAAGAGCAGAAATGTTCGGGCGACTGGCTCCACAACCACATCATCGGCATCATTAACGTAACGGGCATTCGCCCGGAGCCAATCCCTTACGCTAGGAGCGCGTATCTCATCACTACTCTTATACACGGGCTCATAGCCCAACAAGTCATGAACCTCGTCGCTATGGAGCCTGAGTTCCAAATCAGGTGCCAGACATATGTCTTGCCGAATAGGAACACTAGTAATAGCAGCGAAATCAGCTGGCATCATGGTCGCCTCTCCCTAAGCGAAATGAAAATTATGGGTGGTGTCCCACCAATACTCTCGCAACACCTTATGGATACTTAAGAAGCTAGGGATAAATTTTCCCGTCTTAACTCAAGAATTTTTCCTAAAGAGTACTATTTGCACATTAATATCTAAAATTTAATGGGTGCTTTTAAGTACATTAACAATCTCTAGCTGCTAACATCAACATTGATAACGTTTTGATAATGTGTTAGCTTAATTATTAGAAAAATTGTACAAAAGATTTATACAAAATCTATACACAAATCTTGTTCGACAACTAAAGCTTGAAAAAATATTTTTTTGCTAAATGGATTTGAATAAATAAAGAACCAAGCTAACTACCATGTCAACATATCGAATAAACAAAAATACTATTGCAAGTGGTATTCCTTCACACATGTAATCCAATATTGCACATCTCGCAACGATTGAATGAATCTCAAGAAGACAACAAAAGACAAAAAGTGTTTCAGGTCTCAGGCTAACTACTGACGACCTTATTAAACATATATCAGAAATATACTATGATTAGAAACTAACAATTTTACTTTATACCCTGATGGCCTTCAAAAGGTTGTCTTTGTTTACTTTTTAGGGAGGAGCCTCCAATTGACATAATTAAAAGGGGTCAATATCTCATTCATGGAAAAAACACCTAAATCTAAGGTAAGTCTAGTTGTTTTTTCCTCATTGAGTTGCCCAAATATATTGGCCTCAATCTCTAAAATTCCACCATATTCACCCCAACCTTCCAAGTTCATCCACGCAGAGCCTTGAGTTTGAGTCTCAGTGGTCTGTCTCGGTTATGCCTTCATCTGAAATACAAAACACATGATAAAATCATAATGAAATTTGTATTAAAGCATCCATGTAACGCCTTTCATGTATTTCAAGTCATTATTGTCCAAACATTTGACGAGGGAGTGAAGCAATTCGGCGAGGCTAAAACTTCTGAACAATAACATTTGTAATAGTCCCAATAGATCATGGTCGGCCCTGCCATAAGGAAAGTGAGGCCATGGCCTTGGGCCCCCTAAAAATACCAAATTTTTTGGGCCCCAAAATCTCACAAAAATCCTACACATTATTAAGAAAATAAAATAAATGCCTAATTATAATTTCTAAAAAAGACTTAGACCCCATTTGTTTCACGAAAAATAACTTTTGGAAAACATTTTCCTTATTTTCCAGTATTTGGTAACTAGAGGAAAATGTAGTCAACATAAAAGCTTTTTTCAAGTCAACAGAAAATGAAGTCTTCTTTTCAGGAAAATGACTTACGGATTCATTTTACAAATGTTCGAGCACCCCTTCGCCCTCTTCCACAATTACACATATTTACAAGCACACAATATTTGACTCAACAAATACATTGTTTAGAAATATAATTAGAGTTTGTGCACATTATTTATAAATTATAATTTAAATAAATACTCATTATGTCATAAAATTAGTGTCCACTATGTATTTTTTTTTATAAGTAAATAATATATATCAAGCATCAAAAGAGGTGATGCGTCCTTTGTACACTAGAAGTATACCAACCAAAAGATTAACCAATATCTATGCTATTTACAAGATCTACAAATGCTATGATGGATCTAGGAGAAGAGTGATCAGCCTCGGAACACCAAAAATGAACAGTGCGAATCAACAAATTCTTCAATTCCGGGACTGACATTTCCACGTTATCGAATGCCCTTTGGTTTCTTTCCTTCCACAGAATCCAACACACTCCCAAAAGAGCTGTCCCCCATACACGACTACTCCTCTTCGAATATCCCATATTCCAACCTCTGACATGGTCAATGATCGAATTTGGCATGACCCAAGACATATTGAACATACCCAGCACAAAATTCCAAAGCACAATATTCCAAGACATATTGAACTATCTATCCCTATTAATTACAAATTTTAGTCCTATGTCCCCGAAGGCTCCTCCTACACAACGGAGATATATTATAAGTGCTACAACATTACAACAGGGTTGTGAGGTTCCCGGGATGTGCTCCCGCGCCCCGCGCGCCCTTGGATAGGGGTGCGCGTACGTGTGGATGCGGGACACCACTTCTCTCGTTCCACCCTCCCTTGTTTAGGGGAAGACGAAATCAAAAGTGCGAGATGAGTGTTGTCTATGTTAGCACGTTGGAATGTGCCTCGGTTGCCTTTAGTGGATTTTGTATCCAATATGGGAACTTATGGTTTCCCGCATCAAGTTATCCCTTTTTTAGGGGATATCAGGATATGGGAATGCATTACCCTTTCATTCCCATTTTCCCTTTTTTTAGGGGAAAACGAAAAAGTGCAAAAAAGGATATTGCGACGCCCCCACTATGGATTTTATTAAAAATAGTCTTATGGCCCGTTCAGATCACTATGGGAGCTTTGGGTTTCCCGCATCAAGTTATCCATTTTTTAGGGGATACCAGGATATGAGAATACATCACCCATCCATTCCCATTTCTCCCTTTTTTAGGGGAGAACGGGAAAGTGCAAAGAATGAATGTTGCGAGGCCCCACTGAATCTGAAAGTTTTTAGAGTCGCCATCTTTATTTTAAGGCAAATAAAGCAAAACCAAAGAAAAGAAAAATAAACCGTAGAAAAGAAAACGGGTTCGGAGGCTAAGTTACGAGTTGGGAAGGTGCTAGGCACCCAACTCGCCCTTTCGGTCTCAAAATGGTTTTTGGCTAAAGTATGCTTATTGTTATATTTATTTAGCAGATAAATAAGGCATTAAATGACAGGAAAATAAAATAAACACATCCATGGCTACATTATTTACGGACTTGTAGCCATTTCCTTACAATAATTACAAATGTATTTAAAAATATTTGGCCATTATAACGGCTCTTTTACATATTATTTCCTAATTTAATCCGGGCAGCACAACGACTTATATTGACTACATTGTGCCGGATTTTAAATACAACTTTAAATAATAAATAGACAAATAAATAAATAAACAAATAAAAATGCCCTTAAAGGCTGTTACCTTTTAGAGCGGGGTGTGCTCGCTCTGTCCTTGTCGGGAGAGGGAGACTTTCTTGTTGTTTGTTGTGTGGTTGTTGTTTTGATTTGGGCAGAGTGACGGCTTATATATGGTAGTTTTGGCTTGTTTGGTCGGGCGGAATGACGGCTTAGTTTTTGTGGTTTTGGCCTTTTTGGTTGGGCGGAATAACGGCTTATTCAGGGTGTTTTTCAGCTCATTACTCGGGCAGAGTAACGGTTTACTTTGGGATTTTTGGGTCGGGGAAATGAGGTGGATACCTAACAACTAGGCTAGGGATTACTTATAACTGGTGGATATTTATTTTGGCGGAGTTTGGACGGGGTTTGGAGACTCTAGGGGCTTCCACTCACCTATCTCGCACCTCTTGTACTAATATTATCGTCGAAGACGGAGAAGCAGAGCTTCGTTGCGATTTTTAATCGCGGAAATGAACAACTGAAATGAGAACCGAGGCCTCCTATTTATAGTCGAGGAGCAGGACACGGCTAGAATTCTTTGGTTTGTTCAGCAGCTTCAACGACTTATACCTTGTGCATCAAAAGTTGTACATTTTCCATCTGAGAGGCAGCTACAGTGAAGTGCTTGGTGCCACCAAGGAGACCCTTGGTGCGGCACCAAGGGGCCTTGGTACGGCACCAAGCCAACTTTTCAACTTTCGTTTTTTGCACTTTCACCCCCTGCAGTTCACTATTTCGCGCATCTTGCTTTTCCTTTCGCATTTTTGACTCCTGTAACTTGACATTTGTTAAGTTTTAACAGTTCTTGATATTTTATGTCAGTCACATACCAGGGGTACGAAATTGGGGTGTCTACAAGGGTCCTTGACCAACGGGGAGAAAAACCACTACATAACATAATAAAACATAAAATATAAATATAATACAAGGTCCACCTTAGGAAACCATTGAGTACATGCTTAAAACACTAGGGATAGTCATTAAACATCCCTTAAACACTTAACCAATACACTGAACACCCCATGGTAGTCATTAGCATCCCCGATGATCAAATGTCCCTCTGTCACTGATGCCTCAGTCGAGACCAAACACTCCTCCGAGAAACCCTCAATGCTTCTGCATCACCCTCTGGAAAAGGCACCAAGCTACCTTCATGGCTCCCAGCATATCCATTATCAGGTCCGACATCATTACTAGGTCACGTGCCATCATTTGGTCTGGCCACGTTACTTCGCCACGCAGCATTACTGAGTCTCCTGGCATTACTGGGACCAGCACCATCATCACCGTATCGTTCCTGGAAACGTCGGGATCGCCGACATGATACTACAGAAACGGGGGGACCCAAGTTCCCAGGATCTTCACCAATCTCTAACAGACGAGTGTCCAACCCGTTTGTGAATCTGCACTCCAACATGACCCAAAGATTACATCCGACTATGCGTGAATGATATTCCATCATTACAACAACCTAATCAAGATAAACACGCGACAACAGTATGTTCTCTAGGAACACATAGGCAATGGGACGTCTGGATTCTCTTAGACCCCACATATCACATATTTAACTCTGGAATATCATCTTCACATCCTTGCAATGCCATCAGGGGACGATCCCGGTGTGGTACAACCTGCTCCCGACCAAATTGTCATAGAATTCTGTACAACAGATAGAAAGTCATCCTGCAAAGACTTGCCAAAATGACCTGTGCATACACACTAGTATACATGTGGAATCGCTCAATTTGCCAATGAGTGATTACCCACATAATATCCAGGGAATTAACATGAGCAAAATGTTCAACCCAGATAGGAGCCGCACCCTCCTTCCAGGAGCCGCATCCTTTGACCTTTTGGTCCAGCCAGCTTTTCAGCCATTCTGCCTGACAGTTTGACAAAACTGTAACCTATCCATATGCTACGCTCGTAGCTCACTTATTTGAACCTGTCGATAAGCCCCTTACTGGCCAAAATAATGCCTATCTCCCATCCACTCAGAAGGCAAAACAGTCGCCCACGAGCCCCTGCTTCCCCAAAATACCGTATGCATAACAAGTGACAAAAATCAATTTTTTTCCAAACAGAACAAAACAAAAATGGGTCTTTTTACATATACTTATGTATAAATTGTTTGGTTCGGTGTCGATCAAATTCATTGTATATACATCATTTGCAGATATTTCATTCTTTTGAGTTAAATTATGCATAACTGATAATTAAATTCTTTTGACATTGATTTCTTGCAAATATTTAATTCTTTTGAGTTAAATTATGCATCTCTTCTGACATGATTTCTTGCAGGCATTTAATTCTTTTGAATTTAATTATGCATCTCTGATAGTTAAATTCTTTTGACATGATTTCTTGCAGACATTTAATTATTTTGAGTTAAATTATGCATCTCTGATAGTTAAATTCTTTTGACATAATCTCTTGCAAACATTTAATTCTTTTTAGTTAAATTATGCATCTTTGATGTATATCATAACATGATTTCTTGCAGACATTTAATTCTTTTGAGAAAAATTATGCATCTCTGATAGTTAAAATCTTTTAACATGATTTGTGCAAACATTTAATTCTTTTGAGTTAAATTAAGCATCGCTGAGATTTTAACCCTTTAAACATGATTTATACATCTGCAACTTTTAATTCTTTTAAGTTAAATTACACATCTCTGACATTTATCTCTGATAACATGATTTATGCAGCATTTTAATTCTTTTGAGTTAGATAATGCATCTTTTATCATTATTCCTTTTGACATGATCATGCATCGCTAACGTTTGATTTCCTTTGAATTAGTTATGTGTCGCTAACATTTTGATCCTTTTGAATTGATTATGCATCACTCACACACTTTGATTCTTTTGAGTTAATCATGCATCGCTAATGTTTAGATTCTTTCGAATTAATTGTGTATCGCAAAACATTTAGCCCTTTCCAATAATAGTGCATCGCATATAATTATGCATCGCTAAAATATTTAAAATTACATTTACATAAAATAATTAATACAATTTAACACAAACTACAAATACAACAATGTCAGTGTGTGCATGCCGACACGCTCCTCTACACTACTACAGCTCGCGGACCAGGATTATTGGTCCCAGAACCCATAACCCGAGGGCTTTTCTAGCCCAGATTACCAGTTGGATCATCAACGTCTTGGCGGCGTACATTGCCAACTGCATCATTGCCCCCACACAAGAGTGTCGCCTTTGCTTTGCGGTACTATCGAGATACATTAAAGAAACTCTTCAATAACTGAAGATATGATTGCGCGTTCACCTGAAACTGCGCCAAACAAAATATATTTCAGATACGATACAAAAATAAATATAATGATAAATACAAGATAAAAAACATAGTTTATACCAAGCGCACACCCTCCGGGAGCCGATAAGGAGCAGGGATCTCTTCATCTGACAGAGCTTCCTCAACAGGCTGTCCACCACGGACATGAATCTCGCTCGCCAGAATGGCACGTGGAGTATAGAAATCCATCGGGTCTGTCGCTGTAAAATACGAAGGCACGACTGCATCAGAAGCCCGTCTAGAGGGCACATGATGCAATATCCTCCTAACAAAGTCATCATATGACGTGGAGGGATAAGCACTAATAGGAACAATATACCATGCCATGTAATCATATTGAGGAGACATACTCTCCGGGGTAAGCATCCCTGGTGGAGGAGGTGGAGGTGCCACATGTGGTGATCGGAGAAACGAATGTTGTCTATGCATTCGATCCCCTAAATACATGGAATCATACATCGCAGATCGCATTAAAATGCGACAATGACTAGCTTCCACGATAGCCTGATACACCCCAGTGAGCCCGTTCCAAGGATAAAAATTCACCGACTCTATGCGGACTCGAGCCAAGAAAGTCCGAAGGACACCCACATCAAAAGGGGTTTCCTGCTGAAGAGGAATTCTATTTGGGTCATTACACCCTAACAGATAAGGAGGAGCCCGAGGTAGCACTTCGCACCGGAAAGGCATCCGTCCGAACACATAATAAAACCACACCTGCAAACAAAATTTCCCTTAGCAAAATGCTTGAAAGGAATACATACAAATACATATACATAGATAACAAAATACAGTGAAGGTATTTACCTCCCAAGTGATAACAAAACCAGTCAGGTTAGTCATCTCATTACGACAAGCCTGATCCATACAGAAATACAACTCGGCCAGGCCAGCTTGTCCCCAATCATACTTTGAGACCTTATACAAGTCCCGAAGACAACTCAGCAAAGATATGCGTAAACCATAAGAAGAATTTGCGAATAGAGTATAGCCTAGAAAGAAGAGCATAAATGTTCGGGCGACTCGCTCCACAACCACATCATCGGCATCATTAACATAACGGCCATTCGCCCGAAGCCAATCCCTTACGCTAGGAGCGCGTATCTCATCACTACTCTTATACACGGGCTCATAGCCCAACAAGTCATGAACCTCGTCGCTATGGAGCCTGAGTTCCAAATCAGGTGCCAGACATATACCTTGCCCAATAGGAACACTAGTAATAGCAGGGAAATCAGCTGGCATCATGGTCGCCTCTCCCCAAGCGAAATGAAAATTATGGGTGGTGTCCCACCAATACTCTCGCAACACCTTATGGATACTTAAGAAGCTAGGGATAAATTTTCCCGTCTTAACTCAAGAATTTTTCCTAAAGAGTACTATTTGCACATTAATATCTAAAATTTAATGGGTGCTTTTAAGTACATTAACAATCTCTAGCTGCTAACATCAACATTGATAACGTTTTGATAATGTGTTAGCTTAATTATTAGAAAAATTGTACAAAAGATTTATACAAAATCTATACTCAAATCTTGTTCGACAACTAAAGCTTGAAAAAAAAATTTTGCTAAATGGATTTGAATAAATAAAGAACCAAGCTAACTACCATGTCAACATATCGAATAAACAAAAATACTATTGTAAATTGTATTCCTTCACAGTTCACACATGTAATCCAATATTGCACATCTCGCAACAATTGAATGAATCTCAAGAAGACAACAAGAGACAAAAAGTGTTTCAGGTCTCAGGCTAACTACCGACGACCTTATTAAACATATATCAGAAATATACTATGATTAGAAACCAACAATTTTACTTTATACCCTGATGGCCTTCAAAAGGTTGTCTTTGTTTACTTTTTAGGGAGGAGCCTCCAATTGACATAATTAAAAGGGGTCAATGTCTCATTCATGGAAAAAACACCTAAATCTGAGGTAAGTCTATTTGTTTTTTCCTCATCGAGTTGCCCAAATATATTGGCCTCAATCTCTAAAATTCCACCATATTCACCCCAACCTTCTAAGTTCATCCACGTAGAGCCTTGAGTCTGAGTCTCAGTGGTCTGTCTCGGTTATGCCTTCATCTGAAATACAAAACACATGATAAAATCATAATGAAATTTGTATTAAAGCATCCATGTAACGCATTTCATGTATTTCAAGTCATTATTGTCCAAACATTTGACGAGGGAGTGGAGCAATTCGGCGAGGCTAAAACTTCTTAACAATAACACTTGTAATAGTCCCAATAGATAGACAATTTTTTTTCTATCTATTACTGGCAACCAAGGAATGTAGTTAACAATTATGTGTAAACAAGCATGGCAGCTTTACTTTTAGGGAGCGAAATGGAGGGCTATTTAACATAACGACACCATAATTTGAACTTATCACATTTGTTCTAGTAGGGCCACTTACTATCCGCAAACAATTTCGAGATGAATACACATATAACTGTCTTAAACTATCCATAAACTTTGAGATGTTTAGGAGCAGTCTTAAAGTATCTATAAGCTTCGTCGTATTTGTGCATTTATGAGTTTTGAAATTTCCTAACTTGCTTGCACTTGGCACCCAGCAATCCTTGATACCAAGATATTTCCATTTGTTCAACATATAACGTGGCATTTTAGAGATTGATCATCATCTTTCTGAGTCGGCTCTATACTTTAAAAAAAAATTAAAAAAAAATAAAGCCAATTTTCTTGAATGATTATGGAAGAGGGAGAGCCACCTTTCTGGGTAGGCTTTTAAAGATGATCATCCTCTTTCTGAGCCAGCTTTATACTTTTCAAAAGAAGAAGAAATTAAAGCCGGTTTTTTGGGATGATTGTGGAGGAAGGAGGGCCATCTTTATGGGTAGGCTTTTTAAGATGATCATCATCTTTCTGGGCCGGCTTTATACTTTAAAAAAAAAAAAAAGTTAAAGTCAGTTTTCTGGGATGGCTATGAAAGTGGGAGAGCCATCTTTTTGGGTTGGCTATGGAAGATGGAGAGCCATCTTTCTGGGTAGGCTTTTTAAGATGATCATCATCTTTCTGGGTCGGCTTTATACTTTTCAAAAAAATTAATTGAAGTCGTTTTTTTGGGATGGTTATGAAAGAGGGAGAGTCATCTTTCTGGGAAGGCTTTTAATATGATCATCATCTTTCTAGGTCGACTCTATACTTTTTTAAAAAAAATTGAATGTTCATGAATTTCTGGGTCGGAACATGAATTTGTTGAACAGATCAAACACAATATTGGAGTAGAAAACATACCTTTTTTAGATGAATTTGTTGTATTCCACCTTTCTTAGATGAACTAGTTATTTAGCCCGTGCTATGCACGGGTATAATATGAGATATATATGTAACGCCCCATAATCTTGCATGTGCATTCTATGCTTGCATTTGTGCTTTCTTGGTTAATTGCGATCATGTTTACCTAGTTTATAAACGTCTTAGAATTAATCTTAAATCATTCTTGAAAGTTCTTAACATGTTTAGAATCACGAAAGTTTGTTTGTTGAATCGCCCGTTCGCTTTTGATTTTAGCCTTAGCGATTCCCTTCGTTGCTCGTATTCGCTTCTATTTCGGCGTCACAGTTGTTGAGTTCTTGGCTTTATATTCAGGTCTTAACCATGTTGAAACAAGTTCTTTCATGTCCAAGACATCCTAGTTTGAATGACGTTTGATTGTAGTTTGATTCGTTGTTCATTAGTCGCGTGGTTCGCGCCTTGTTCTGTTCGGGGAGTTGTTGGTGTGTTTTCCGACCCATTTTGAGTAGGGTTAGACCTTAGAATGGTTGCCCAAAAGTTTGGGACCATTTAGACCAAGTTTGAATCAAGTTTTAGACATTACGGGCCGAGGCGTGAGGCTGGTGAGGCGCCGCCTCAACAGAGAGGTTCAAAATGGGTGAACATTGGGATGGCTCGGATGATGAGGCGACGCATGGGGAAGGGTGGCGCGCCTCACCTGTTGCTACGCTACAGGATGATTTTCTCTGTTTCGAATTGGACGATTTGTACACTTCAAACCCCTACTTAAACCTATCCTAAACCTCCTAACCCTTCCTACTTAAGTCCTAACATCCCTAACTTATTTTTAATAATGGATTAGAAGGCTTGTTGATTATCCAAACCCTATCCTAAGAATCTCAAAGAGACCCTAAGGTCTTGACACATGTCCCACTCAAACTTTTGACCATATAAGCCCCAAATCGATTTTTGACCTCATTCTCACCCTCTCTTCCAAAAACGAATTTCATCTCTCTCAAGGTTCTTCCATGGCTTCTTGAAGTCTCATCCCTTGGTCTTCATCAACCATTCATCATTTGCCCAAGAGCCTTTCATTAAAGTTGCTCGAGGGGAGCATTTCCATCCGATTGGTTTCCTCATTTGCTTTTCGTTGGTGTTGAACTTGTAAGTTACTCTTCTTCATTTTAGTACCCATTGACCCTAAGGAAACAAAGTTTATGATGTGTGAGGTCAATGGGGACACATAGTTGCTTCCCAATTTTGAATGTGTAATTTTGCTAGGAGCATGTCTAGGTTGATTCTTGCCTTTGAATGTTGAAATTACTCTTTCACTATGATTAATTGAAGTCTTGAACATGTTAGAAGTAATGTAATATGTTTGTTGATGAAAGTGAAATTATTTGGAAATGCCTAAATTATGCCTATGTGGTATGTGTAAAAGTGGTTAAGTGTTGTATCCTTACTATTGGACTACATGAAGAACATAAATTGTATTAAAATGTTGTAGGTGAATTTATGCCTCGTTGAACTTAGAAGTGACCTAAGTTGGGTTATGAAGCATATAGCTTCATTTCCTAAAATTGGGAATTTAGTGAAAGGACTCAACGAGTCGAGCTCTGGGGAAGAATTGAACACGTTAGACTCAATTTCAATCCCTACAAGTTTGAACGCTTTGACTTGTTTACTCAAGTATGAGTTTGGTTTAATGGATTATCACAAGTTGTTATGAAAGATTGGTTTTGAGCAATTAATTGCCTTGATGTGTTTTACGAGTAGAGATAACACACCTTACTTGTGGACGAGGCCGCTCATGTCGGATTCGGTCCTTAATTGGTTTTAAGTCAAGTAAATATCTACTTGTGCATTGCATTGAGTCCACATTTATCAAAGTCCGGGTGAGACGATGCATCGCCTTCACGAATTAGCGGGATTCGTGCTCGCTATGGATCGCCGCATTGGGACTTCACACACTCCACACCATGGGCCGCAGGTGGAAGTAGCCCTTTGCCGTATCGAGTTAAGTGCGCATTGGCTTGCTATTGAAATCGAGTAGGTTCTCGGTATGAGTCGATG
>JABEVN020004061.1:0-15729 GCA_013146195.2 Codonopsis lanceolata | reverse complement strand
TTTCTATTTTTTGTATAAACTCTCTCAATTGGGGCTTTTCCTTTCTGGTTTTAGATTTACATCTTTTTTTTAAGTATTAGGTGCCTATAAGAAATTAGCATCCAAATGCAGCTGCAGAACCAATAATGATATATAACGATGTTATGTAAAAACAGATATAGAAGAGTGAATACCTCGATTGGACCCCATTTGCTACACTTTCCCTTGGTTCTCTACCGTTTTTGTTATGACCAACTACATTGCAAATACTACATACCATCTTTCCCATCTTGACTCAATTTACACACCCTTGGTTGGTCTTCTTTGGTTCTTCTTCATGTGGTTTGCTCTTTTTCTTTGGCCTCCACGACATTGCCTTGTCACAATGAGGCCTCGGAGGTCTCCAAATTGTGGCTAGTTGTTTTCAATTATGTTAGCATGTTGGCATATGCCTTTAAAAACTTATCCTTTGTATAACACTTAGGAATATAGTCATCTATTCTTACCAATACTCATTTAGGCCACAATGTAATGACAACATGGGATTCAACTTAAATCCCATGATCTGCAAACAGTCATATTTTTGAATGTCAACAACATACCCCCATTTCATGTATCACTTGGAATTTCTTGTTTCCATTATGGGTAGCAAATTCATAGGCTAGCTTGGATGTGAATAAGTCAATTTTTTTTCTAATCTGGGACATATCCTATCGATGATTTCTCGTCCATTCTCTCTTTTATGTAGCCTAGTCATCATGGTCAATTCTCAAATGCTCCAACATATAAATTAGTGGTTTAGACCTAGCTTTCACTAAGGACCCATTGAACCCCTCTAACATATTATTCTCACAATTATCACATTTAATATCGAATTGAGAAGAAAGAGCTGCTTGCCAACTCTTTGAGCCTTTGCATCAAAATTTTTCATTTTCATGATTTTTCAATTTGCCAGTTGGCGTAGTCCTTCATGTTAGTTGACTTGGAAATTGCCAATGACTCTTATACTCGCACCTCTAAATTCTTTTTGACCAGGTTAGCATGCACATGTCTAACACATGCCATACTCGGATAAAAGCGTGGCTCGGCCAATAGATACAAGTCCTATTAAATTGAAGAATAACAAAATAAGTTAAATAGGGTATGACAAGATGTTAAAGTACATGCATACAATATATACAAAGTTAAAGGTACTTACATTGATCTAAAATGAGGGTCCATCCCCTACCATCCTCCATTTGCAAAGTCATTTATTAGGTGAAAAGAAACTTGACCCCAAGAATTTTTGTTCTCAACAGCGACTCCCCAACCCTTTGAAGCATTTGGTCATTCCCATCTCTTCCCTCTTTTTAGCAATTCTCCTTTAATACAGGCCTTTTAGGAAGCACCCATCAAATCTAGGACCTTCCTGCAACGATCAATAGACCTTTCTTGAGGGCATCAAAACACACATAAAAACCTGCGAAATATAGGACCATATGTAGGATTGTTCGGGGACCTGATATCTTCTACGATCTAACTTTCATTGAGTCCTCCACGAGCTCATTTCTATAATCCTAGATCTTGGTATAATGTTCCTTCATTGAACCAATGACACCAATACTTTCTTTCTTTTTTAGCTCTTGAGCAGGTACCCAGCGACATCGAAGCCATACCTTGTTTCAATCTCCTTCTTATTTCGAAATCTTCCAAGATGAATTACTTTTTTATTGTTGTGTAATATGTATTTAAATCCATTGGGGAATTGAGTTGTCTACTCCTCAAATTCTTAGTACACATATGCTTTGGATTATATGTTTTTTTTTTTCTTTACGAAAACTCTTCCTCTTTTTTGGTTGACTTCCCAAATATCCTCCATGGGCATCTGAGTGGAATTCATCACGGACTACACCACACAGCTCTCGCTTTGTTCATTCTTCAAAAATTTGAAGTCTATCCCCTTACAAATGCATGTGCCCTTATTGCTTCCTTAAACTCAAGCGCATTCTTAAATTCCATGCCTATATTGAAGTTGATATCATTTGGGATCGTGTATGGATTGAATGATCCATATTTTTTCCTTTTTGCTTTCGCTGCTTGATGTCATGTTCAATCCTTCTTTAAACTCACGAATCGGTCTCAACAATGAATGTCTCCCCAAGGAAATATTCTCATCTCGAGTCATTTCAGCGAGGAGGTGTACCATGCTCATTCTCGATCTTTTCAGCTGGTTTTTCCTTTCATTTGTTTTCATATCGATATTTGTCTTTTCTAGCACGGGCTACTTCCTCATTACTTCTTTTATCACATCATTAACGATTGTACTTTAGTCAACTTTCTTCTTCACTTATCTATGATATAAGTCTCATCTTCACTGAAGAATCATCCTCACCATTTACTGCATCCTCACATTCGACCATTAACATTTACATCTTCGACCATTTACATCATCATCACCATCGACCATTAACATTTACATCATCCTCCAACATCATCCCCGAACATATACATTATCCCTAGCATGAACATCCTCCTCCCAAGTATGCGTCATCATCAAATATAAAACACTTCTTTCTTGTGTATCGGTGAAGAAGATCATCACATGGCCTAAATCAATTCCATGCTCAACATACATATGTAGATACTCCTCATTCCACAACATCTCACACATACATATGACTTCCTATCATACATTCTTCTAAGTCAATTATGTAAATCGGACACGGAATTACGTACCCACAAACACTTGACATTGCTATAGTTCATTAGGTTGTTCAATGCCTTTAAAGCAATAAAAAAGAAATGCAATCTGTGTCCGTATCTTAATAAATCATAAGTCCCCCAATATATTTCTATGTTCCACTTGTGACAAAATTACCCCCATGGTGAACTACTATAGTAAAGATGCCCATCTGCAAAAGAAGAATGGTCCACATAAGGAAACTAACTACACTAAATGGTGGTAGACAAAGCATGAAGATGTGGTTTACTTTTTGTCTCCAACTATCAGTTAATGCACACTTTTTAAGTTATCTAGACAACAACACTATCAATTAAAAATTTACATAAGCAGACATTTTAAAATATCCACTACAGTCATTTTAAAATTTCAAGATTCCTTTCTTCTAATTCTCTTTCTTGTTTTTTGTTTGATGATAAACCAGCCCCTCTTATTTTACCTATATAAAACACAAAGAACTAATCTGCCCTCTAAAGACATTGAATAAACAGAATCATTAGATAGGATACAGGAACAGCAAAATCAGTCAAATTTTCTTCTTAGAGAATGAAATAACCACTTTTAAGGAATGAGCAGGAAGATGCACCCGCATGACAACCTATCAATGGAGAATATTCTGTAATAAAACCTATCAAAGATATAATGGGAAGATTTCGTACCAATTGCCTTCAATCAGCCTCCAGGGACTTCAATTTTTTGGATTTACGTCGTCAATGTCTTCGATTCTTTCAACTTTTCAACGCAATGAAAACAAAGCCCTTTTATACGTTGTTGGAGAGGAAAAAAAGATAGCCAATTTAAGTTTAAGCGATTTAGGGTGAACTACTTTTGCAATCGACTTTAGGGTTTAACTACTTTTTAGGGTCGAACCCCTTCTTAATTTCCGCTTGCTTAGACCAAGGACATTCGTCAATTAAAACAAGCAGGCCCAGCCATGCGCAACGGTGGGAGGGTAAATTGGTCTAAAAAGACATGTCCAGGGATCAACTTCTATTATTTTTTTATTCAAGGACCAAAACATTGTTTTTCGACATGTCCGATGACCAAATTATTATTTAATTCATTTAATAAACATGAACATTTTGCAAAGAAACATAAATAACTTCGATCCTCATTGATTACGTAACACCCACACCTCTTTTTCAAACATTGGGTTGTGAATTGTCAATACTGACTGTTTTATTATACTCCATCGATTATTAACTGATGAAGCAGACCGGAATGAGCCGGATGGTGGTACCCACTCCAGTATTCCAGACGTAATTCCTCCCACTACCATTGTAAATTTGTCTCTTCTTTGGCGGTCAAAACATAATCAAAATGTTGCTTGAATTGCGTCTCTTTATATAATACTAATGCAATAACAATAGTGATTAAAGATTTCCCTTATCAGTTTACACAATTTTCTACTTCTTTTTCTTAATATGTGTGATGAGTAGAAAATAATTTTGGAACGGACCTCCCTTCTTAAATAATCATTCTTTTTGATTTGGTATATCATTTTAAAAAATATAATTAAGTAATTAAATATATTATAAATATTGATATAATGTGTATTTATTTCGTTTTAACATATATAATATTTTGGGAGAGTTTTTATGTTCTAAATTAGATGACATTTTGTAATTTTCAAGGAACTTTTTTCTCATTTTTTCTAATTTTACCTATATTTATTAACTCCGTAACGCGTGTTTGGCTCTTTAGGCAAAAATATCAAGACACCTCATTAATGTTTGGATAGTAACAGTTTAGTCTGTACAATATGTTTTCTTTATCTGTGTGAAAAGCCCCAAAACGTCTTATATTTTGAGAGAGAGGGAGTAGATATTTAGTATCCTTGTGTATGAGACCATAATTAAAGTAGGTATAAAAATAAGATAAAATGGTAAAAATATTTTTCCTAAAAAGAAAAGTTTTGAAAAAACACGGTTATGATTGGACAAAAAAGGAAGGATGAAAATTGAACGTAGGGAGTAATATTAATAATCAAATCAATATTTTTCTTTAACCTGTCAAACAAATAATTTTGGGACAGATGAAATAATATTAATAATCAAGTCTATTAATTTTCTTTAATCCGTGTGGATGGTCAACCATAATAATAATTTTGGAACGAATAGAGTAATTTTAATAATCAAATCGATTGTTCTCCTTAATTCGTGTGCATGGTCAACTAAGTTAATAATTTTAGAATAAATTGACTAGGTCTTTAATGCTTACCCATTTGATATTTTAAGAATAAAGTATAAACTGACTAGTTTATTCTTTTTTTAAAAGGTCGGAGGAAATATAGATCTTAGGGCATCCTCATTGTAGTATTCTTAGGCTCCGTTTGTTTCACGGAAAATGACTTCCGGAAAACGTTTTCCTCATTTTCCGGTGTTTGGTAACCTTAGGAAAATGCAGTCAACGTAAAAGGTTTTTCGAGTCAACGGAAAATAAAGGCTTCTTTTCCGGAAAATGACTTACAGATTCATTTTCCGTAAGTCATTTTCCAAATGTTCGGGCACCCTCCGCCCCCTTTCACAATTGCACATATTTACTTACACACACAATATTTCACTCAACAAATAAATTGTTTAGAAATATAAATGAAATTTGTGCATACTATTTATAAATTATAATTTTAATAAATGCTTACTACGTTCTAAAATTAGTGTCAACTATATTATTTATGGACATCCTAAGAGCATCCCCAATGTAGTTTTCTATTATAAAACGTTTTTTTTTTCATATTAATTATCAAAAAATTTATTTGTAATTGCGAGATTGAGAAAAGATAGATATTGATTTAACACCACTAATGATAAATTGAGGGTTACTAAAGAAAAATTACTTAAAGTTTAACACTATTTTATATTCAATATGTGCATTAATATTATGATATATTTTTTGTATTTATTCATATATAGTTTTCCGTAACATTTTCTAGGGACATCCTAAACATTGTCTATTTTCTATTTTAAAACGTTTTTTTTTTCATATCAAATATCAAAAAAATTATTTGTAATTGTGAGATTAAAAATATATGGACCTTATTAAAAAAAGATGGTCCTTATTGATTTTCTAGGGACATCCTAAACATTGTTTATTTTCTATTTTTATTTTTGTATTTATTCATATATTGTTTTCCGTAACATTTTCCGTGTATTTGTCAAACACCCGTAAATGTTTTCTGACATATTTTCAAAAGATTTACCAAACACCTGAAAATGAAATCTTTTGATTTTCCTAAATCATTTTCCTAAATTCGATTTTCCAAACTTAAGCTCTAGAGACTTCCTATTAGGAAGTGTAAATTAACAATGGAGAGATATTTCTTATTTTGCCATGTAGGCTCCAACTAGGATAGAGAAAAAAAAACTTCTTATTTAAAAGCTCAAATTGGTTGCTTGTATGAGAGGGGGGGGGGGGTGGCGGCTGCCTTTTTTTGGGGGGGGGGGCTGGGTGGGTGCATGGGAGGGTAGCTAGGTGGGTTTTTAATTATATCATTTTATGTATTTTATCATTTTGTGTATTATGTTTTATGAATAATTTATTAATTAAATTATAAATTATTAAATTTAAAAATAATAATATAATTAATATTTTTAAATTAATTTATATCTTAATTTATAAATTAATTATTTATACGAAATATTTAAATATGAAATATATTAAATAACGTGAAATAAATTTATTTATTGAGAAGTATAAAAATAAAAATGAAGTGTAAAGCTAATGAGGTGACAGTGAGATCCAGTTAAAAATATGTTAAGAATAGTATACAATGAGAAGATATATTCTTAAGTGGTTAAAAAGAGAAAAGTGTGTATGTAGTAGTGGGACCCAGTTAAGAAGTTGTGTTAGAAAAATAAACATTGGGGATGCTCTTATCTCAATTCTTATTATTATTTTTATTATTTTTAATACATTAAAAGACTACAATAATAGATATATGATGCCTTTAGTGTGACTAGAACAATTGGTGTATCTAGTGAGACTTTGAACACCTGACCTCTCGGTTAAGAGTTTTGAAGTACCAAGATGTCTCTTGTAAGATTTGAATACTCGACCTCTCTGTTAAGATAAGTGAGCATCTAAATGAGACATTTTTTGGGTAAGGTTCGAACAATAACGTTGCCTCTGAAAAAGGCTTGAACACCCGACCTCTTTATTGAGAGTTGTAAAGTTCCAAGGTGTCTCTAGTGAGACTTGAACACCCGACGTTTCTGTTAGGAGAAGTGAGAAGTACCGGTTGAGCTAGAGCTTGTTGGTAACTGACTAGTTTATTCGTTTTAGACAAAGAGTCCACTAAGCTATGTTAAAATGTTTCGCTTAAAGAGTCCATTTAAAAATTTTTTCTACATTTTCCAAAATATTTGAACTTTACCGTTCACATTTGATATTAACATATTGATTAAAATTAAATTTTCATCCATCGGCGATGTAAAATATTTTTTTTTATCAAACGGCCCTTAAGATCATGATACATACCAACTATAATCTTTGTTTCGATTTTTTAGATTATAGTTGGTCATGAGTTGTGATTCAGATGCAGCTTATGTACATAAGATTTTATACCACTGGTCGATGAAAATTTAATTATATTGATTATGTTAAAAAATATATCTACAATTACCAAAACATTTGAAGTTTAGCCTCACATTTGGTATGAACATATTGATTATGTTAAAAAATTATTATAATTATGACAAATTTTAATGCTAGTTATATGCTCCATCCGTTTGGGCAAAAAACACCATTTAAAATCAATTTTTGTTTAAAGAAAATAATACTTTAAATAGCTAATTAATAATAAAATGACACTTTTATTCCTTAATTTTTGAAAATGAACTTTTAAGTGAATCATCATAAAATAAAATATTGAACTCTTTGTTAGAAACAAAGAGAGTATCTCTTAATTATTTGCCCTTTTGAACAAGAACTCTTGCGTGAAACTGAAGGATTATTTTTTAAAAATTATTACAAATCACTTGTTTTATGATTTTGAAATATGAAAATAAACAATTTTTTTATTTATTATGAGGAACATACTATTTGATTTATGAAAAATCAAAATAACAATAATTTGAAGCAATAGTAAAATACAAGAAATTAAAGTGGGAACGATAACAGTTAGGTTGGGCGATGGGCGAAGTACAGATTAGCATGTTATCGGAGAGATCCACGAGATCTCCAAAGCTACATTAGATTATATTAATACTATATTAATACTATATTATAACGTGTTTAATTAAGTCGGTTGTCAACCTCTTTATACATCTTTCAAAAGACAATAGCAATACCTATAACTAAAAGGCTAAAAGTACCCCATGTTCTCGTTTCCTACACCGGCCACTTTGCCTATAAATAGACGGCTAATCCTTGACCACTCTTATTTTATATATATATAAAAATTGAGTACTTAATAATTTGGCAAATTAAGTGATAAGACTCATAAAATATACAATTAATGATAATCTCTCAAGTGATTAAGTACCCAATTTTTAATGTAAAATGAAAGTGCTGATTGCCCATAAATAGACACCATGCCATATTCTTCATCCAAATCATATCCCAACTCAACTGGGTCATTGTCTGTTTGTGTGTGTGAGAGAGAGAGAGATGGGATCAACAGGAGCAGCAATGGAGAAGCCGCATGCTATATGCATACCATACCCAGCTCAAGGCCACATCAACCCAATGATGAAACTAGCCAAACTCCTCCACCACAAAGGCTTTCACATCTCCTTTGTCAACACCGAGTACAACCACAAGCGCCTCCTCAAGTCTCGCGGCCCCGCCTCCCTTGATGGCCTACCGGACTTTCGTTTCTACACCATCCCCGACGGTCTCCCTCCAACCGATGCCGATGTTACCCAAGACATCCCTTCTCTATGTCAGTCCACTCCTATACACTGTTTGGCTCCTTTCTGTGAGCTGATATCCAAGTTGAACCATAACTCAGAAGTGCCGCCGGTGAGTTGTATCGTTTCCGACGGGGTTATGAGCTTCACTCTTAAAGCGGCCGACCAGTTTGGGCTTCCGGAAGTGCTGTTTTGGACACCAAGTGCATGTGGGCTCTTGGCGTATACGCAGTATCGGGCCCTTGTTGATAGAGGTTTAACTCCACTTAAAGGTATGCACCACACGGTTATCCATGGATATTAACCTATTATCCATTTATTCATAATATTTATTTTGTCATCCCTAATTACATGATTTATTTTTACTTTTTGAGGAATGCACTATTTTTTGCTTTTTCGCTGCTTATTATCGGGAGCAATGCTAGATCATTTTTATTTTACATCAAAATATGAGTATTTTATGATATAGCATATTCTCATTGATTGGATATTTTATAAGTTTCAGTATTTCAGCCAATGAGAGTGTGTCACATTACAAAATACTCATATTTTATTGTAAAATAAGAATGACCCAAACATTATCCTATCATCGGTTACACCTTAAAAGTTCTTGTTCAAAAAATTTAATTATTAAATAATATTTATTTGTTTAAAGAATTCCTATTTGAAATTATAAGTCAATTTTTATAAAAATATGATATTTTTATTACTACATTAGTAATAAAATAACATATAATTTTTAAAAGTAAAACTTTTAAGTCAAATATACTAAAATAGAATAACGAACTTACATATTTTTTTGTAAGTTAACTTTTAATGAGAAAATTTCAAAATAGTATCATTAACTTGTCCAGATTCCAGAACAACCGAGTATTTATCTATATCTTTCCTTCTCTGTCGCAAACACATACCCCTCCTCTGTCTAACTAACTTTAAAGGCAACACTTAACACTACCAAGTTAAAATTTAATTGCATATTTATTTATTTTTTATTTAAATAATAAATTTCCATCATTACATATACAAATCCCTTTCATTTTTATTATCCAGCTTTCTATTTTTGGATATTCGAATGAACGATAACTTAACAACTGCCGTATTCTTGCCCCAACTAAATAAAATGTTCACAAAGAGGAATATTAAAGGACTTATAATTTTAAGAAATGCTCGATATATACATGGAAAGGTATAAATTATGAAAGAAGACAAAATATTTAAGATAATGAGTCCTAAATATGTGTGTTTGTCTATGAGAGTACCTAAAGGATGCTCCCTCTGATATTAAATAATCGTCATCTTTAACTCGACACATCATTTTAGAAAAAATAATTTATTTATTAAAAAATATTTTTGTAATGTGTAGTTTTTTTAATACCCTTATGCATGTAGGCATAATTAAAATAACCAATTTATTTATTTATTTATTATTATTATTTTGCCTCTATGCCGAGCATTTGATCAAACTCATTTAATAAATCCAAAACATGCCTTTAGAACCACCAGGGAGGAGACACACAAGACTCTAATTTGTTGTGCCAAACGGCATATACTGAACCAATAATGAAGATAGCTCACTAACAAAAGATTGGGCAATGAAAATCTTGTCAATGGAATGTTGAAACTTTAATGAAACATAACAGAAGAGGCCATAGCATCACCGACCAAACCTAAGAATTGGGAGTAAATTCAAAACAGAGGTCAAAGAATTTACTCCCTCTTTCAATAATTGATATTCATCGTATTTTTACTTTGTTAAGTAAAGAATAAAAATTTCGTAAATTAAACTAAAAAGGAATATTATTATGAATATTTTTCTCTTAAAATTGTGTTAATGATTACCAAATTTCATGATTCGTTATGTCTAGCTTATCAACTATTGCCACGGTTGGAATTTTGCAGACCTGAGTGATGCTACAAATGGCTACTTAGACACAACTCTAGATTGGGTTCCAGGAATGAAAGACATTCAACTGAGAGATTTCCCAAGCTTCATCAGAACCACAGACATCAACGACATCATGCTCAACTTCCTCTTAACAGAAACCGCAGCACTTCCTAGAGCATCAGCTCTCATTCTAAACACCTTTGACGCCTTGGAGCACGACGTCTTAGTCGCACTTTCCGCCCTCCATCCTCGCACCTGTGCTATCGGTCCACTACACTTAATGCTTAATCTTATCCAAGACGACACCCTCAAACAAATCCGCTCAAATCTATGGAAAGAAGAAACAGACTGCATCGACTGGCTCGACACAAAACAACCCAACTCAGTGGTGTACGTAAACTTTGGAAGCATTACTGTCATGACAAAGGAACAACTTACTGAGTTTGCATGGGGCCTTGCAAATAGCGGTAAGGATTTTCTGTGGATTGTTAGACCGGATATAGTGGTGGGAGATACAGCCATGTTGCCGCCTGAGTTTGTGGTTGAGACTAAAGAGAGAGGGATGTTGGCGAGCTGGTGCCCGCAGGAACAAGTGCTGACCCATGCAGCGATTGGTGGGTTTTTGACACACAGTGGGTGGAATTCGACGATTGAGAGTATTAGTGGAGGTGTTCCGGTGATATGCTGGCCGTTCTTTGCGGAGCAGCAGACGAATTGTAGGTACAGTTGTGTGGAGTGGGGGATAGGGATGGAGATTGATAACAATGTGAAGAGAAATGAGGTGGAGAAGTTGGTTAGAGAATTGATGGATGGGGAAAAGGGGAAGGTAATGAAGGAGAAGGCCTTGGAGTGGAAGGAGAAAGCACATGAGGCAGTTGCCTCTGGTGGATCATCTTACTTGAAGTTGGAGGAGTTATTTGAGGTGCTTTTGGGAAAGTAATTCATTTGCAATAATGTATCACTAGAGCTAGTCCAAACACTACTTGTTAAACAGAGTTGAACTCATTTTCTGGATACTTCAGTTCGTCTGTATTGAACCATATTACACTTTAATTGAATTCGGGGAAATGTTAGAAATGGAGTTAAAAAGAAAGAGAAAATTTATCATGTAATTTATCAAAAATAGTTACACTTAAATAATGGTTGATCATTCTTTTTATAAATTTCTTTAATCTGTGTCAGATTTCTAAAACTCGATTTATTTTGAGACGAGATGAGTGTTAATATTGAGTATGACTAACATACGCCTTAAAAATAGCTTTCAATTATCTTGTTGATCAAGCTTGCACCAGTTTCAATGCATTAGATAAGAGTGCAAAATGTGAAGTATTTAATAATGGTATTTTTTACTCGTTTTCAAAGTATTGTTTTATTAATTTGATCTGATACATTGTTTAAGAAATATAATTAACTATATTATAAATATTGGTGAAATGTGTAGTTTCTTTTAATGTATTTAAACATGTAGTCATAATTAAAATATGTAAAAAAATAAGGATAAAGTGATAAAAATAGTTTTTTAAAAAGAAAGTTTAAAAAAATAATTATTTTAGATCAGACGAAAAATAAAATGAGGAAGATAATTTGAAAATTGAGGGAGTACATTCTATATAGTTTCTTAATAGGTGAGTGAACAAACATATACTGATATACCTTCGGTGGGAGTGAATATCTTATGTAACAATTGAAAGGCTTCTTGCAATATATTTAAGGGTTTGTTTGGATGCATTGATTGTGAATTCAATAAATATTTAAATTTTATAACAATTTAAAAGTTTCTTGCGATATATTTAAGAGTTTGTTTGGATGCATTGATTTTGAATTCAATACATATTTAAATTTCATGAAATTTAAATAACGTGAAATTTGTTTTCAAAATCATAGCAATTACATGATTTGGATAATATGTAGAATTCAATTGCAATTTTACATTATGGTTAAAATAAAATTTTAATAATATATTGAATATCTAATTTAGTCAGGTGGTAGTGGTTGTTAGTGGATATGGATGGAAAATGTTCAATCCTTTGTTAACAAAAAAGTTATTAAAAAATTATATTTTTAAAAATAAATAACACATAATAGTGGTGGTTAACGGCGACCGTGGATGCCAGGGTTGGTGGCAGTGGGCGACCGTCGTATGTTGTCGGAGGAGGTGGTGGTGGTGGTAAAATGAATGGGAGTTGTTATTGTGTAAAGTAATTGATCAAAATTTAAATTTTAAAATTCTAGGATTTAGTATAGAATTAGTGTTAAAAATTGAGGCATTTGAAATTCCAACTGAATTCCAATTCCAAATTTTAATTGTGATTCCAAACGACAGAATTTGTTTTGAATACCCTAATTCTAATTTCAAACTATGAAATTTGGATATCCAAATATACTGGAAGTTGGTTTGTGTGGAATGTGAGTGTCTCGGAGGGTGTGATGTGTGCTGCGGTAAAGAGTTAGGCGTAACATGTTACTATCAAAGAACCTCAAAGAGTGTAGGATTAGGGTGGAGGCCAAGACTGATCAAACAAAGAGAAAGATGACAAAGACTGATGCCAGTGAGTTCTCTCTCTAGTACTCACTAGGTTCTCAATCAAGTGAATTCTATCAAATGATTATTGATCCTTGAAAATAAAGTTTTCACCTCTATTTATAGTGAATGTAGGATGACCCAGGGAATATTCCCAGCTAGGTGTCATTGTCCTATTGATCATGCAATGATCGTAAGACAAGTGTCCCATAAGTGGGGACCACAATCAGCTCTTTCTCTCTTAGTGATCAGGTCACACGCGTCGCACGTGCGTGGTATTGCACGCGTATAACGAGTGAGACTTTCTCTTGACTTCAGCCACCAAACCAATAACCCCGAGGTTCCCAAAAATCGGCTCAGTCTTGTAAAGGTTCATGGACCCTAGACCTGTCGTTGCACTTAGAGTAAATCACCTAGTAGTGCCCTAAGCCGGGTCATCCTTGACGGATGAAAGTGCTAGCGGTAAGTTGTTGCCCCTTACCTTAGGCGTAGAGTTAGTTCCTTGGAACCCTAATATTCAGAGATCGGGGCTCTAGGGCCAACTCGATTCTCATAGGGTCAGGCAAGATGTCATCCTGACGGAGCGTTTTGACCTTCGGCCAGTTTGCTCGTGGAGACCAATAATAAAGTCGGGGTGTGGCCGTAGAGGTCTGGGCATCATTACCCTTAGGCTAAAAGCACTCAACCTCGGCCCCCCTTTAGGCTATTTCCCGGAGCCTAGTATGTTCTCGTACGATAGGTCTTAGTTCGGGGAAACTAGGTAATTACGTGGCAATCACCTAGAGTGACGTGGCATAACCCCTACTACATTTGTCCCCTTGTGTGGGAAGCGTTACGAAGTAAGGGTTTACACGCATAAAATTCCATAGCCGAACACTCTTGCTCAGCTTGGCTACTTATAAAATTCCATAACCGAGCATTCTTGCTCAGCTTGGTCATATGATACTCCCATTGCGATCACGAAATATCATAGCTTGAAATATTTTCGAAAATTTTCTTTTTGTTTGTGTTTGTTTGTTTTTTTTAAATTTCCTTTAGATTTAGATTGTCCCCTTGAGATTTATTTACCTTAGTAATTCTTCACCTGTTGTCCCCTTGCGTGTGGACATTCACTTCAGAGGGTGTCCGCAAGCAGAATCAAAAGAATTGTTTAATGTATAAGCTTGAAGGAGCCAACAATTATCATCCCCCCCTTTTTTACTAACCCTTGAAATTTTCTCGGCAAGAATACATGCCCGAACTCAATTTCGGAACGTAACTTCTGGACTTCAATTTCGAGTCAATTTCGGACTTCGGTTTAAAGTCACAGGTTTAGAAGTCAATTTTTTACGGATAGGGTTTGAAGTCAATTATGGACTTCGGTTTACAAGTAATTTCCGGACTTCGGTTTAAAGTCAATGCACCCTCGACTTCGGTTTAGAAAAAGTTAGGTTTGTAGTCAAATCCGGACTTCAATTTCCGAAGTCAATTTCTGGACTTCGATTTCTGAAGTCAATTTCTGGACTTCAATTTTTGAAGTCAATTTCTGAACTCAATTTCTGATTCCTTGGATTTGAGTATGGGGGTTGGAGATTTCAGAACAGAAGGTGGGTTTAGGCATATAACTCTGTCCAGAGTTAACAATTCTTTCTCCTGGCACATATACTTGTCTTAAACTGAAGTTGAGTCGAAGTGATTAGATTAAGAATTTCAAGCCTTGGGTTTAGGTTTTCAGGTTAAGTGATTCGGAATCCAAGGGTTCAGTTTTGAGCATTAACTCTGTCTAGGGTTAATAAGTTGCGAAAGGGGTTTAGATACCAAGTCCTGCCTTCATAGGGGTTTCAGATAAAATTGGTTATTTATTGAAGGAGTTTAGGTACCAAAGTAAACTTTGCAGGGGCTTTAGATAAAACTTTAGGGGCTTCAGATAAAACTGGTTATTTAATGAAGGGGTTTAGGTTACAAGCTAAATTCTGTAGGGGCTTTAGATAAGAAATTTAGGGGCTTCAGATTTTACTAAAGGGGTTTAAGTACCAAAGTAAACTATGCAGGGACTTTAGTATAGCACAAGATAAATTAAAAATAAAGGTCCTCTGCATAGAGAAGTTTGAAGCCAAGGGGCTTTAGGTAAAAGCAATTATATATTAAAAGGGGTTTAGGTAATGAGTGTATTTTTGCAGGGGCTTTAGACAAACAATAGGTTAGAGAATAAATAAATCGTATGACCTGACTTAAGGTAGACAGAAGGTTTCAAAGGGGTTTTTGACAAACCTTGGCGTGGTTTCGATAGGAGGCTGGCGACAATCGCCCAAAGGCAGCTTGCGGAGACTCATTAACCCTGCGCCACAATCCTTTTCCAGGAAGGGTTCGGCTTGAGGAGACTTCGACAGACATGACTTCAAAAACAATAAGGTCCGTAATTGAGGGTTCCGCCCAAGGTAAGGTTTTTGTCTTCGTTAATTCCATGAAGCGATCCTTTTCCAATGAGGTTATTGTAGTCAATGATGCGGCAATGGAGAGTCTTGGCAGTATTTGTCCCTTAATTAACTCTACGCAAGGACGACCTTCCTGATTGGGTTTCGGGAGAGTGAGTTTCAGCCCTCATCAGTTTCACGAAGCAGTACTTTTCAAAGCGGATTTCCACAATAGGAGTTGCAGCAAGTGAAGTTTCGACTCAAAGTAAGGATTTAGCAGAGAGAATCTTGGCAAGAGGCTTGATCGTCCGGAGTTTTCGATGGCGAGGTTAGGTACTAAAATAGTTAGCCAGAGTCTCCATTCGAACAAGACTCCTTTTCGA
>JABEVN020004060.1:0-15725 GCA_013146195.2 Codonopsis lanceolata | reverse complement strand
TTGTAACGCCCCATAATCTTGCATGTGCATTCTATGCTTGTATTTATATTTTCTTGGTTGATTGCGATCATGTTTACTTAGTTATATAAATGTCTTAGAATCATTCATAGATCATTCTAGAAGTCCATAACATGTTTAGAATCGAAATATAAACTTGTTTGTTGAATCGCCGGTTTAGATCAAGTAAATTTAGCCTTAGCGATTCCTCCTCGTTGTCGTGATTTGCTTCTATTTCGACGCATTTAAGTGTTCGTTGAGTTCTTGGCTTTATATTCAGGTCTTAATCATGTTGAAACAAGTCTCACCTCTTTCATGTCCAAGATATCCTAGTTTGAATGGCGTTTGATTGTAGTTTGACGTTGTTCATTGTCGCGTGGTTCGCGCCTTGTTCTAGCTTGTTCCGGAGTTGTTCGGGTGTGTTTCCGACTGCATTTTGAGTAGGGTTAGACCTTAGAATGGTTGCCCAAAAGTTTGGGACCATTTAGATCAAGTTTAGATCAAGTTTTAGACATTCTGGAGCCGAGGCGGCCGCATGGGAGCTGGTGAGGCGCCCGCCTCAAATGCAGGAGCAATTGAGAATGGACTGAACATTGGGATGGCCTCAGAGGTTCCGAGGCGGCCGCATGGGCCAGGTGAGGCGCCCGCCTCACCTGCTTGTTTTGAACTCGCTACGGGATTGATTTCCTCCTGTTTTGAATTAGGTGACGATTTGCCTATCCACCCCCTTCAAACCCCTACTTAAACCTATCCTAAACCTCCCTAACCCTTCCTACTTAAGTCCTAACATCCCTAACTTAGATTTTAATGATGTTTGATTAAGAAGGCTTGTTGATCATCCAAACCTTATCCTAAGAATCTCAATTGCACTTGAGACCCAAGTGGTTGACACATGTCCCACTCAAGAACTTTTGACCAATATAAGCCCCAATCGATTTTTGACCCTCATTCTCACTTAGCTCAAATCTTCCAAAAACGAATTTCATCTCTCTCAAGGTTCTTCCTTGTTAGAGAGAGAGAGATGGCTTCTTGAGCCCTAGCTAAACCTTCTTCATCTTCAACCATCCATTCATCCATTGCCCAAGAGCCTTTCATTCGACGAGGACAACGAAAGTTGAAGAGCTCATCAAGGGGAGCATTTCCATCCGAATAGTTTCTTCTATTTCTTCCGTTGGTGTATAACTAGTAAGTTACTCTTCTTCATTTTAGTTCCCATTGACCCTAAGGAAACAAAGTTTATGATGTGTGAGGTCAATGGGGACACATAATTGCTTCCTACGAATTTTGAATGCATAATTTTGTTAGAGCATGTCTAGGTTGATTTCTTGCCTTTGAATGTTGAAATTACTCTTTCATCATGTTAATTGAGGACTTGAACATGTTAGAAATAATGTAGTATGTTGTTGATGAAAGTGATATTATTTGGGAATGCCCTAAATTATGCCTATGTGGTGTTTGTGAAAATGGTTATGTGATGTATCCTCAATATTGGACCACATGAAGGACATGAATTATATTGAATTGTGTAGGTGAATTTATACCCTTGTGAACCTAGAAGTGACTTAGGTCAAGAAGCATATAGCTTCATTTTCCCCAAAATTGGGAATTTAGTGAAAAGACTCAACTGAGTTGACTCTAGGGAAGAATTGAACACGTTAAGCTCTAATTTCAATCCCTACGAAGTTTGAACGCCGTTGATTTGGTTTACTCAAGTATGAGTTTGATTTAATTGACTTTAACAAGTTGTTATGAAAGGTTGGTAATTGTGCAATCTATTGCCTTGATATGTTTATGGTAGAGATTAACCCCTACTTGGTTGGTCGAATTCGCTTTGTCGAATTCGGTCCTTATTTGGTTTAAGTCAAGTAAATATCTACTTGTGCATTGCATTGAGTCCACGGCATTAAATGGTTTGTTTATCAAGTCGTGGTGGGACGATGCACGCCTTCACGAATTATGGGATTCGTGTTTGCTATGGATCGCCGCACTGGGACTTCACACACCCTCCACCGGGCCGCAGGGGGAAGTAGCCCCTTTGCCGTGACGCTAAGTGCCGCATTGGCTTGCTATTGAGATCGAGTACGACTCGACGATAGTCGATGAATTCACATAACATCGATGGCACGAACCAAGAATGCATGTTTTGCAGAGCTACGGCGGCCGTGACTATCATATCCTACTTGTATGATTTACTTTACGCACTTATGTGAATAAGGTGCTAAGTGTTAAATGATGATAATGCATGCCATAATTAAATGATGATAAATGTCATGCTATAACATGAACATGCATATTTTGGTAACTTACTAAGTCTTTCGACTTACCCTATTTGTTTGCTTTGTTTTCCTTAGATCAAAGCCGAGGAGACGCCCACGCTAGATTCACGATTCGCTTGGACGCTAGAGCGAGGTTGCTCTTTGGACTTTAATTGATTAATCTTTTATTTTGGAAAGGACGTTGGGAAGCAAGTCATGTAGACTTGGCTTGGGGTTTTGTATGTTGTAGTAACTTAAATATTTGGTACTTGTAATCTTTTGGTATGCCGACTTATAATGTCGAGCTTGTTTATATGTGTGTATGGTTCATCACGCTTTCTTCCGCTAAAGCTTGTTTAAAGTGTTATTATTGTTGTTGTCTCCCGCATGTTGTGGCCGCTGAGGTTTTATAAGCATGTGTTAATTGTAGGAGTAGTTGTTGGGTTCCTACCGTAACGCCGATGACTTGTTTAAATCAAAGTTGTTTTTCCCGCCAAGTGTAGCCGAGTTGTTAATTGTCTCGAAATGTTGCGCCACGTGAATTTTAAAATCCTACTTGTGCATGCTTATGTGTTTAACTTGATTATTTGGACGGCGCGATTGATCTCGTGGGGTCCGGTCGGGCTCGTCACAGCTTGGTATCGAGCTATAGTTAGTCCGCCGCCAGATAGGTTCCATGGCCTAGGTGGGTTGGTTATTTGTGTGATGATTCTAACGCCGAGTGAATTCTTGTAGGAGTTCGATGGATAATCCTAGGAATGGAAATGGCCGCGTAGAGGTAGGCCTGTGAGAGGTCCCGGCCGAACTCGGTTGAGGTACCGCCGCAGTAATCCGTGGGTCCGGATATGGCGTAGTTACACCGTAGGTTGGCTTTTTTCCGGCAAGGGTGCCGTGGAGGTCAAGCCGAGCAAGCACCACCACCTGCACCACCACCGAGACCGAGGATCGACAACACTCTCCTAGAGAGATTCCTTAAGTTGAAGCCTTAGTGCTTGGGGAGCCAAACCCGAGGGAGGCCGAAGTTGTGGATGGAAGAGATGATCAAAATCTTATCTATGTTGGAGTGTAATCGATGAGGAGAAAGTCGACTAGCGACGTTTAAGTTTAAGGGAGCCGCCGAGCATTGGTGGAATGTGTTGAAGGAAAGTTGGGAGATGCAACAAGTCCCTATCACTGGGCTAATTTTCGTGAGGGAATTTAAGGAGGAATACGCACCGGATGTGGTTCGCAACCAAAGGGAGAAAGAATTCTATAATCTTGAGCAAGGTACCATGACTGTGGCGGAGTATTCTCGAAGTTCACCGAGCCGAGCCGTTATTGCACGTATTTGATTCCTACTGAGGCTCTGAGGACACATAAGTTTGTTAAAGGGTTGAGGACCGAATTTAGGAAGCGATTCTAGCACTTAAGCTCACCGACTATCTGACCGCAGCTTGATAGAGCTTATGAGGTTGAGCAAGATATCGAGGAGCACCGAGTCAAGAGTAATTCGTAATGCGCGACATGTGCTACTCGTAACACTAATCGTGAAATAATTCAGTGGCGTAAGGGGATACCAAGGGAACCGTGATAGAGAGGTGGAGGCCAAGGTAGGCCACGCATGTGGAAAGCAGGTGGCAACAACACTTCTTCTACTCAAGCGCAAGGGTCTCGAATGAGACTATGATTTGTTCGCTCGCTGTAAGCCGGGGCACACAAACCGATAGGTGCCGGGCAAAGACTGGAAGTGTTACATTTGTGGAGACGGACTCACATGAAGAGAGATTGTCCCAAGTTCAAGGCCAATCACCGTGGCGCCAGCCTGGGGCTAAGAGAGATATGGATGGTAAACCGAAGGTTCGTGGTCGTGTTTGCGCTTGATCGGCGAGGTTCGTGGGGTCTACGCAGTGATAGGAGGTACTCTTTCTATATTTGATCATAAGGCTCGAATTCTCATAGATCCGTGGTCTTCGATTCTTATGTTGCTTCGCACTTTGTTGAGAATCTTTGCGTGTTGCCTCAATCTTTGCCATACTTGCTTGAAGTGTCTACCCCGCCGGGGAATATATGCTCGCCTCGAAGTGTTTAGATCTTGTGATGTTTTGGTGGGTGACCACACTTTGCATGCGGACTTGGTAGTTCTCCCATACGTGATTTTGATGTGATTCTTGGCATGGACCGGTTATGTGCTTATCATGCTATAGTTGACCGCCATAGGAAGAGGGTTACTTTTTATATGCCGGTGTGCCTCGAATTTACTTTTGTGGGTGATCAAGCCGCCGAGTGACTTGCATTTCATTTCTGCGCTAAGGGCTAGAAAATTGTTGTCTCAAGGGTGTACGGGTTATCTTGCTCGCGTTGTTGATAAGAAGAGGTCTTCGCCGAATTTAGAGGAGGTTCCTGTAGTATGTGAGTTTCCCGATGTGTTTTCTACCGATCATGCTATGCCACCCGATAGAGAACTAGAATTTTGTATTGAGCTTATTCCGGGACTTCACCGATTTCTAAGGCAATCAGATAGGATGGCACCATGAGCTTAGAGAGTTGAAAACTCGCCTGTGAACTTCTAGAGATTGGTTTTATTAAAGCCAAGTGTGTCGCCTGGGGCGCACCGGCCTTATTTGTGAAGAAGAAAGGATGGGAGTTTGCGGTTATGCATAGACTATCGCGAATTGAATAAGGTGACCGTTAAGAACAAATACCCACTACCCCACATTGATGATCTTTTGACCAATTGCAAGGGTCTATCGCCTATTCTAAGCTTGATTTTGCGATGGGGTTACTATCAATTGAAGGTTAGAGAGGAAGACATTCAAGACTTTTCGCACTAGATATGGGCACTTTGAATTCGTGGTGATGCCGCTTGGTTGACGAATGCGCCAATGTGTTTATGGACTTGATGAACCGTGTTTTTCATAGTTATCTTGATTGCTTTGTGGTAGTCTTCATTGATGATATCTTAGTGTATTCGAAATCTCTGAGGAGCATGAGAAACACTTGAGGATTGTCTTGTCTATTCTTCGAGAGAAGCTTTACGCCAAGTTTAGCAAATGTGCCTTTTGGCTTGAGGAAGTGTCCTTCTTGGGGCATATCATTTCTAGCCGAGTAGCCGTTGATCCTTCTAAGGTCAAGCGGTGACGAATTGGAAGAGACCTAGTTCGCTACCGAGGTTCGAGTTTCTTGGGTCTAGCGGGTTATTACCGGAGATTTATTGAGGGATTTTCTGATTCGTGACTCCTATGACGAAATTGACAAAGAATGTGCCTTTGTTTGGAGCGAGAAATGTGAAGCTAGTTTTCAAGAGCTTAAGAAGCGGTTGACGTCGGCACCTATTTTGGCTTTGCCTAGTGGAGGAGATAATTTCGTGATTTATAGTGATGCTTCTAAGGAAGGTTTGGGTTGTGTGTTGATGCAGAATGGTAGAGTTATCGCCTATGCGTCGAGGAAGTTGTCTATTCATGAGCAAAATTACCCGACACACGATATGGAGTTGGCTGCGATTATCTTCGCGTTGCATAAATGGAAACACTACTTGTATGGAGCTAAATTTGAGATCTTCACCGACCACAAAAGTTTGAAGTACTTGTTTTCCCAAAAGGAGTTGAACATGAGGCAAAGAAGATGGATGGAGAAATTAAAGGACCATGATTGCACTATTTTGTATCATCCGGGGAAGGCAAATGTAGTAGCGATGCCTTGAGTAGAAAGGTTCACATGTCGTGTATGATGGTTAGAGAATGGAAGATGTTGGAGGACTTGAGGGATTGGAGTCCTAGTGTTTGTGATAAAGGTGTGATTTTCGCGAATGTTCGTGCTACACCGCTTTGTTTGGGAAGATTAAAGAAGCGCAAAGGATGATCCTGAGTTGAAGAAAATTCATTGATGGGTTGGCCGAGAATGTATCGCCTGATTTTGTGATTAATAGTGAGGGTGCTTTGACATTTCGAGGTCGAATTTGTGTTCCTTCTAATGATGACTTGAAGAGGTTGGTTCTTGATGAGGCTCATAAATCGAGGTATACCATTCACCCGGGGAGCACGAAGATGTACTTAGACTTGAAAAGACAATTTTGGTGGAAAGGCATGAAGAGGGAAATCATGAGTATGTATCAAGGTGTTTGACTTGTCGCAGGTTAAGGCCGAGCATCGAGGCTCAAGGGACTTCTACAACCACTTGAGATTCCCCGAGTGGAAATGGGAGTTCATTACTATGGATTTTGTGACAGGTTACCGCAAGACGAGAGGTTTTAATGCGCTTTGGGTTATAGTCGACAGATTGACTAAGTCTCGCACACTTCATTCCGATAGCTATCACTTATTCGTTGACTCGCTTAGCGCCTTTGTACATTCAGAGATCGTGAGACTTCATGGCGCACTGTGAGTATTGTGTCCGATAGAGATCCGAGGTTCACATCTAGATTTTGGAAGTCATTGCAGAAGCTTGGGGACCAAATTAGACTTCAAGATGTTTTTCATCCGCAAACGGATGGTCATCCGAGCGATTGATTCGATTTTGGAGGACATGCTTCGAGCTTGTGCCGTGGATTTCAAGGGAAGCCGATTCTCACTTACCTTTAGCCGAAGTTTATGTGATAATAACAGCCTACCACCGAGTATCAAGATGGCGCCGTATGAAGCTTTGTATGGGCGTAAGTGTAGATCGCCAATTTGTTGGGATGAAGTTGGAGAGGCGAAACTTTGGGGTTCCGAAGTTAGTGCAACAATGGTTGAGAGCGTGAAGTTGATTAGAGATCGTTTGCGCACCGCTCAAAGTCGACAAAAGAGTTATGCGGACAATCGAAGACGAGATCTTGAGTTCCAAGTGGGTGACTACGTGTTCTTGAAGGTAACACCGAGGAGAGGTACGAAGAGGTTTGGCAAGAAAGGGAAGCTTACACCGAGGTACATTGGCCCATTCGAGATTCTTGAGAAAGTTGGGTCTTTGGCGTATCGTATTGCATTGCCACCGTCACTTTCGGAGACTCATAATGTATTCCATGTTTCCATGTTGCGAAAGTATTTGAAGGACGAGTCCCATGTACTCGAGTATGAGGAGATCACGTTTGAGCCGGATATGTCTTACGTTGAAAAGCCCGTGAAGATATTGGATACCAAGGAGCAAGTGCTACGAACCAAAAGAATTCCCTTAGTCAAAGTTCTTTGGAGGAATCACAACATTGAAGAAGCGACGTGGGAGACGGAAGCGGAGATGCGCGAGAAGCATCCACATTTATTCGACGAACTTGGTAAGAATTTAGGGACTAAATTCCTAAAGGAGGGGAGAGTGTAACGCCCCATAATCTTGCATGTGCATTCTATGCTTGTCTTCATACTTTCTTGGTTGATTGTGAGCATGTTTACTTGTTATATATATATGTTTTAGAATCATTCATAGATCATTCTAGAAGTCCATAACATGTTTAGAATCATATAAACTTGTTTGTAGAATCGCCGGTTTGATCGCGTTGAATTTAGCCCTAGCGATTCCTCTCATTGCTCGTATTTGCTTCTATTTCGACGTATGAAGTGTTCGTTGAGTTCTTGGCTTTTTATTCAAGTCTTAATCAAGTTGAAACAAACCTTTTTCATGCCCAAGACATCCTAGTTTGATTGGCGTTTGATTCGAGTTTAATCCGTTGTTCATTCGTCGCGTGGTTCGCGCCTTGTTCTAGCTTGTTCCGGGGGTTGTTCGGGTGTGTTTCCGACCCATTTTGAGTAGGGTTAGACCTTAGAATGGTTGCCCAAAAGTTTGGGACCATTTAGATCAAGTTTAGATCAAGTTTTAGGCATTCTGGAGCCGAGGCGGCCGCATGGGAGCTGGTGAGGCGCCCGCCTCAAATGCAGGGAGCAATTGGAGAATGGTCGAACTTTGGGAGGCCTCAGATAGAGGCGGCCGCATGGCCTAGGGTGAGGCGCCCGCCTCACCTGCTGCTCTGCTACGGGTTGATTTCCTCCTGTTTCGGAATTGGACGATTTGTACACTTCAAACCCCTACTTAAACCTATCCTAAACCTCCCTAACCCTTCCTACTTAAGTCCTAACATCCCTAACTAATTTTAATGATGGATTAAAAGGCTTGTTGATTCATCCAAACCTTATCCTAAGAATCTCAAAGAGACCCTAAGGTCTTGACACATGTCCCACTCAAACTTTTGACCACATATAAGCCCCAATTCAGATTTTTGACCCTCATTCTCACCCTCTCTCTTCCAAAAACGAATTTCATCTCTCTCAAGGTTCTTCCATGGCTTCTTGAGGTCTCATCCCTTGGTCTTCATCAACCATTCATCATTTGCCCAAGAGCCTTTCATTAAAGTTGAAGAGCTCATCAAGGGGAGCATTTCCATCCGAATAGTTTCTTCTATTTCTTCCGTTGGTGTATAACTAGTAAGTTACTCTTCTTCATTTTAGTTCCCATTGACCCTAAGGAAACAAAGTTTATGATGTGTGAGGTCAATGGGGACACATAATTGCTTCCTACGATTTTGAATGTATGATTTTGCTAGAAGCATGTCTAGGTTGATTTCTTGCCTTTGAATGTTGAAATTACTCTTTCATCATGTTAATTGAGGACTTGAACATGTTAGAAATAATGTAGTATGTTGTTGACGAAAGTGATATTATTTGGGAATGCCCTAAATTATGCCTATGTGGTGTTTGTGAAAATGGTTATGTGATGTATCCTCAATATTGGACCACATGAAGGACATGAATTATATTGAATTGTGTAGGTGAATTTATACCCTTGTGAACCTAGAAGTGACTTAGGTTGGGTTGTGAAGCATATAGCTTCATTTTCCCCAAAATTGGGAATTTAGTGAAAAGACTCAACGGAGTTGACTCTAGGGAAGAATTGAACACGTTAAGCTCTAATTTCAATCCCTACGAAGTTTGAACGCCGTTTGATTTGGTTTACTCAAGTATGAGTTTGATTTAATTGACTTTAACAAGTTGTTATGAAAGGTTGGTAATTGTGCAATCTATTGCCTTGATATGTTTATGGTAGAGATTAACCCCTACTTGGTTGGTCGAATTCGCTCTTGTCGAATTCGGTCCTTATTTGGTTTAAGTCAAGTAAATATCTACTTGTGCATTGCATTGAGTCCACCGGCATTAAATGGTTTGTTTATCAAGTCGGGGTGGTGGACGATGCACGCCTTCACGAATTATGGGATTCGTGTTTGCTATGGATCGCCGCACTGACTTCACACACCCCTCCACTGGGCCGTGGGCAGGGGGATGTAGCCCCTTTGCCGACGCTTAAGTGCCGCATTGGCTTGCTATTGAGATCGAGTGCGACTCGACGATAGTCGATGAATTCACATAACATCGATGGCACGAACCAGTAACAGAATGTTTTGCAGGAGCTACGAAGCGGCCGTGACTATCATATCCTACTTGTATGATTTACTTTACGCACTTATGTGAATAAGGTGCTAAGTGTTAAATGATGATAACATGCCATATTTGTGATAAATGTCATGCTATGTATGAACATGCATATCTTGGTAACTTACTAAGTCTTTCGACTTACTCTATTTGTTTGCTTTGTTTTCCTTAGATCAAAGCCGAGGTGACGTTCCACGCTAGATTCACGCATTCGCTTGGACGTTGTGAGCAAGGTTGCTCTTTTGGACATTAATTGGTTAATCTTGTATTTTGGAAAGGACGATGGGAAGCAAGTCATGTAGACTTAGCTTGGGTTTTTGTGTTGTAGTAACTTATTATTAATACTTGTAATCTTTTGGTATGCCGACTAAGTCGCGCTTGTTTATATGTGTGTATGGTTCATCATAATTTCTTCCGCTAAAGCGCGTTTAAAGTATTATTACTGTTATTGTCTCCGGCATGTTGTGGCCGTTGAGTTTTATTAAGCATGTGTTAATTGTAGGAGTAGTTGTTGGGTTCCGGCTGTAACGTCGCCGATGACTTGTTTAAATCAGGTTGTTTTTTTTTTTTTTTCCGGCCAAGTGTAGCCGAGTTGTTAATTGTCTGAAATGTTGCGCCACGTGAATTTTAAAACCCTACTTATGCATGCTTATGTGTTTAACTTGATTATTTGGACGGCGCGATCCGGGATCTCGCATTGGGGTTCGGGTCGGGTCGTCACAGAAGGTACCAAATTTGACATCTCTCTTAGTACCACACCTAATTTTAATACCTTTCATTTTGATACACATGGTTGGAGATGATCATTTGATACTCATGAATAATAACCAATAGGTATCAAAATTTGATTTTGATACTTATAGATAAGTACCACCATTAGACTTGCCCTTAGAAAACACTCTCAACTTGGGAAAAAAGTAGTTGAGATTTACTCCCTCCGTCCCTAAATAATCGTCCTAGTTGACCCGGCGCACAGTTTAAGAAAAAATAATTGACTTGGTTATTTATATTGGTTTAATATGTAGTTTTCTTTAAAGTCTATGTGTATGTGGCCTATAATTAAAGTATGATGAAAAAGTAAGAGTAAAATAGTAAAAATAATATCCTAAAAAATTAAATTTTAAACCGAATAATTATTTTGTGATTGACGAAAAAAAAAAGGACAACAATTTAAGTACGGAGGGAGTACTATTTTAGGTCGTCCAATGGTCATCATTAAACTTTACCTTCACGCGTGCGGGGGACGGTTTCTCCTAAGCGACTACTCCCTCCGGACCTATATATAAGCAAAAAATATCAAATTTTGGTGGACTTAAATATAAGCAAAAATCATCATATTAAACTCTACTCACAACTTCCAAGAAGTTTGGTACCAAAAATACCCCTTGTTAATTCTTTTGTTTTTCAAGATGTGTCCACATTCCTTATACACAAAGAACCACTAATTATAAAAGGAGCTATAATGAATTGATGATAATGAGTTAATATTGCATTAATTGTCATCAGTTTTGAGTGGGATACTTAAGGGTATTATAGTAAGTATACTTATGTTTTATATAAAATTAAGGCAATTTAACTAATTTAACTTCCTTTCTTAATCTGTGTGAAATCGGTTAGTTTTGCTTATATATAGGTCCAAAGGGAGTACTTCTCATCGCATTCGTCTCGTCCTCCTTTGGAATAGCTCTCAGTCTCTCCCAGTCCAGTTCCTACTTTCATCCCTCCCAGTCCAATTCCTCCTCTCTCTCTCTAGTCGTCGGCTGCCAAGCTTCAACCGCCGCAACTATCTGCTTTCTCTCTCTTTCATCCTCTTTCGATCTTTCTCTCTCGGTTTACAGTCGCCGTAACTCTCTGTCTCTTCGTCGCATTCTCTCTCTCTTCATCTTTTTCTTCGCCGCTGCAACTCTCTGTCGCCTCGCTGTCTCTCCGTTGCCTACAACCTGTAAGCTTTCTATTTCTTCTTTCCCTACCAATTTATCATTTTCAATACTTCCACTGCTCCTATCACCTACAATTTAATTCTAAGTGAATTGCAAATTTTAGGATTGGTGTAGCTTCCAGTAGCTTGTGTCGATCTCAACCCTAGATATCCACTTTATCCTTAGTGTAAGCAATAGTCTTAATAGTAGTTTTGGTCAAAAAAAATATTGGTGATAAACCCAAAAACCTCTGCCTTCATTTTGTTTTCCATTTCAATTGTTTAATTATCATATTATTTTTAAAAAAATTGAATCTTTCGGTAGTTCCCTCCTCCTTCAATTTTTCTTTTTGTTTATCATGTTGAATTTTAGTTACGTCTGCCTTCAATAATTTTGTTTATCATCTTCAATTTTGTTCAATGATAATTGACTCTTTGAGCAAAGTCTAAAAGGCAAATAGTTGAGATGCAAATAAATTGTTATTATTTGTCCAAGTTATGCAATGATTCTTTCGGGCATAAAATTAAACAATAATGTTGTTCGGTGTCCAAATTTTTAACTATTACATTAAAAAATTAATTAAAAATTACAATTATCATTTACGTATTTTCATACGTTGAAAATGCATAATTACATCATCATCACTAACATTCATTAACATGTCTTTTTCGATATAACATACAAGAGAATCATTTAAAAATTGATCAGACATTCGATTTTGTAAATCCGTCTTGACAATATTCATTGCAGAAAAGCATCTTTCCACGCTTGCTGTTGCTACTGGTAAAATCAACGCAAACTTCAAAATATGATACAACAGCGAGTACGACAAGTCTTTTTTTTTTTTTGCACTAGTAATGTAGATAAATCACAACACTAACTGGCAACAGCAACAGGACTTAGGAGTTGGTTTGGGATTGGGATTGGGATTGGGACTAGGGAGAATTAGAATACACAAATTAAATAAGAGTTGATGAATTGTTTAGTTTGATTAATTGATTCTCGGTGGGGGACAGCAGGAGAGAGGGAGTGAGTGAAAGAAAATTAATGGTATAAGTGTATTGTTTTGTCTTTGTCTAGTTGACTTAGGGCAAGTCCAATGGTGGTACTTGATTATAGGTATCAAAACCAAAATTTAATACATATTGGTTATTATTCATAGGTATCAAATGATCATCTCCAACCATAGGTATCAAAATGAAGGGTATTAAAATTAGGTGAGTGATGTAGCTCAAGTATTGGTTGATCAAGCCTTGGTGGAAGATTGCAAGCTTTCTGCGTTTTTGGTGCAAGTCAGGAATTGAAGCTTTGTTTCCTTTTCAATTAGGAGTCTTAAACAATTAGTTTTTCTAAATCTGTTTCCATTTCAATTAGGAGTCTTAAGCAATTAGGAGTCTTAAACAATTAGTTTTCTAAATCCATTTTAGTTAGGTTTTCCAGCTTTCCTAGGTAGTATAAATACTTTCTTTGTTATTGTTTAACGACAACTTTTATCTTTATCAATTTACGATTGCTTAGCAATTTGGGTTTTCAACCTTTAAGTCTTAATTGGCTTGCAGAAGAGATCTGATTGATTTCTTATCAAATCCTTTGTTCATGGGTTCGAATTAAGGTCGAATGTTCCCTTGAATTGTTCGTTTATCTCGTTGATTTCCGATGCGTTTACATTAATTGGTATCAGAGCAGGAGCAATCCTTGGACGATGGCCGGCAACAATGGAGGAAACAACGATACACAAGCCATCCTAGCACAACTAACCGCCATTTTGACAGCGATGCATGAAGATCAACGTAGAGATCATGCATAGCTCATAGCGGCATTGGGTCGTTTAGAGGTTAGTATTGCTGGTGTCAACCAAAGCGGGCGAATCTTGAAGAAGGCAGAGGGGCTGAGGACATTCCCGTCGTGTTCGTGGCCGTAGAGGAGATAGAGATAATCGTAGGAGAGAAGGTAATCATGTTCCTGAGCAATTGCCTAAAATCAAGGCCGATTTACCTTCCTTTACTGGTGAATTGGATATGATTGAATTTTCTGATTGGCTAGAGGAGGTTGAGAAGTATTTCACTTTGATGAATATTCATGAGGATAGGAAAGTACCGTATGTGGCGTATAAATTGCGTGGTGGTGCTTCTGCATGGTGGAAGCAATTATCTAATCAATTGCGTCGCAAGTTTAGAGAGCCAATTACTATATGGCCACAGATGAGAATGGCCTTGCGTCCGTTCTTACCAAATTATTCCCAAGTTATCAAAAATTTGGAATGCAAACAGTGTTAGAACGATGGCGATTATTCGCATGAGTTCCATACTTTGTCTGCTCGTTGTGATATGGGTGAATCAGAGGTTCAACAAACTGCAAGATTCATCAATGGACTTCGATTCAATATCAAAAGTCTGGTGGAGATGCATACTATGGAATTTTTGGATGACGCAATTGAAAAGGCTATGACGGTGGAGAGACAACTTGCTTTTTCTGCTAGGACTCAATCAAATCTCGGGAATTATGGGGTTCTTATTACGGAAGCAAGGGTGCGACACAGGACAAGACACCAACTACTGGCTTAAGGTGTCGGGAGGAAGAATGAAGTTCCTGCAGTTATTCAACCTACACAAGCTAAGAAGGCCAACATTACCACTACTACAGGGCAGCAAAATCCTAATCCTTATGCCAAAACTTTTGGCAATAAGTGTTTTAAATGTGGGCAGGTAGGCCATAATTCTAGTGGGTGTCCTCGTCGTAAGAGTGTTAATGTGGTGGATCATGATGATGCTGTTGATGAAGGTGATTGTCAAGAATATTGGGAGGATCCCAATGATGATGATGAAGGTGTGGAAGATCATGTGACATTTGTTGTTAATAGATTAATGTTGACTACCCCTAGCGAAGAGGAGGATCTCGAAGACACAACATCTTTCGCACCAAAGGGAAGATTAAAGATGTTGATATTCGATTATTGTTGTGATGGGAAGCAGTGAAAATTTGGTGGCTCGTGGTATTGTAGACAAGTTGAAGCTTGAGGTAAAACCACATCCTCTCCTTATTCGCTTGGTTGGATCAATGCGTCGGCAATATTAAGGTACAAGAACAATGTCTTGTTCCTTTCTCTATTGGGCGATATAAGGATACTATTCTATGTGATATTATAGATATGACTGCATGCAATTTACTACTGGGTAGACCTTGGCAATTTGATCTTAATGTGGTGCATAAAGGGCGAGATAATTATCTTAGTTTCATGAAAGATGGAGCACGTTTTAATTTATGCCCTTTAAAGGTTAAAAGTCATTGTGTCATGGAGAGAAAGAAGCCTATTATTTCGCTTTATGCGTTAATGAATTTTTGGATGATATTGTTGAGGCTAAATGTGTTTTTGCGGTGGTAAGAAAGGATGTGTCGGGTTACGTGAGTTTGGTTCCTAAATCCTTGGAATCATTATTGAAAGAATATGGTGATATTATGCCGGATGAACTTCTGTGCAGGTTGCCTCCCTGCAGACATTCAAAGATAACATTGATTTGGTTCTGGTGCATCTCTTCCTAATCTCCCACACTATAGAATGAGTCCAGTAGAACATGATATTTTAAGAGAGCAAGTAGAAGATTTGTTGAAAAAGGTTATATACAGGAAAGTTTAAGTCCTTGTGCGTTCTAGGCTCTCCTAGTTCCTAAGAAAGATGGGACATGGCGTATGTGTGTTGATAGTCGGCTATTAATAAAATTCTTGTGAAATATCGTTTCCTATTCCCCGTCTTGATGATATGTTAGATATGCTTCGTGGTGCTAAAGTCTTTTCTAAGATTGATTTGAGGTGGTTATCATCAAGTTCGTGTTCGCCTCAGTGATGAGTGGAAAAGCGCTTCAAGACCAAGGAGGGTTGTATGAATGGTTAGTGATGCCTTTTGGTTTATCTAACGCACCTAGTACTTTCATGCATTTGATGAATCAAGTGTTGAAGCCCTTTAATGGTAAATTCTTGGTGGTGTATTTTGATGACATCTTGATTTTTAGCACGACTAAGGAGGAGCATGTTGGACATACAAGTTAGAGGCTGGAGAGAGAATGAGTCTACATAAATCTGCAAGAAAAGTAGTTTTATGCTTGATAAACTATTATTCTTGGGATACATTGTTCTGCAGATGGTATTCATGTGGATGAGGATAAGATTCGAGATATTCGTGGCTCGCCTGA
>JABEVN020004059.1:0-15726 GCA_013146195.2 Codonopsis lanceolata | reverse complement strand
GCCCGCTTTGATCGCCAATCTTCAACACCCCTGTAGTGTGGCCTTGCCATGGTGGTATTCAAGATTTTGTGTTGTCTCGAGTATACTCAAGCTCTGGATCAAGAGGATGGGGATAGGCAGGCATCTCCCACCGAGCATGATCTCTTCCCCGCCGTGTTTTAACGGGTAACCGAGATTCTCCGAACAACCTTTGCCAGGGGTGGATGATTTTCTCGCTATCCTTGCTCGGAATGGGCGGGGTGGCCTCGGTCAGCCGGCCGAAATGGCCTCGAAGTCTTGTCTTTGCCTTTGGCTTTATCCGCTTTGACGCCTGCCGAAAGCAAAATAGATGAGAGTTCGCCAAAGAACTCCCGCCTTAAGCCCCCTCGTTCATTGCTAGCATGGTCTTCGGTGGCCCCGCCCTCATGTTGTTTAGATAGCAAAATGTTATCTCGTCACGGTCAAGCGTCACTTGCTCGAGCATCTCCTCGAACCTTTTCGTAATCCGCCAGGATTCTGTATCTCCTCGCTTGATCTTAGCAAGGTCTAAACGATTCTTCTGGTCAGCCTCGCATTGCCGAATTCTTCCAAAAACTTTTCTCTGCACAGCCTCCCAATGGTTCCTCGGGGAACTCCCCACCAACTTGCCTCCCTCGAGGGCTCCCCTCGAATGCCCGCATTTTCAAGGCTTCTATATCTCGTGACCATCGAATTTGTGCCTCGAACGATCGGAGCCAATCGTTGCCTGCCTTCCCAAAAAATATTTGTCAAATTGTGGGAAGATGATCCCTCGCGGCGGTGGCGCATTTTCAATCTCTGAGTGAAAGCGGCCGCCTCTGGGCCGGCTTAATGGCGCCATAACCGGCTTGCCACGCCTAGGCTCGCCATTTGTTTTGCCATGTCCCTTTTCATGGCCTCCATCTTTCGCGTGGCCTCTGGGTCAACTTCAAGAATGGGCGGGGTCCGAGGCACGCACATTACGCAAAAGAGGGCAGAGGACCCAACCTCCCCGGGTGATGCGGGCTTTGTACTTTGCCGCTGCCTCGCCTCTACGCATTCTCGATCTCTACGGCGGCCGTGACTCTTCTCGGGCATAGTGCTCATGGCGATGGTAGCGCCGGTGGGAATGATGTCGGGCGACTATATTCGGCTCTCACTGGCCGTCACCGCTTATCGCCTCCGCTCTCGCACGGTATGTGATCGGCGATGGCACGCTCCGCTAGGCGCGGCAAGCTGCTGGGAGGCAGGCCATCTCCAACAAAGCGCCGGTTGCTAAGAGTATTGCCACGCTCGCAATCGCACCGGCATGGCCCAAGGCGAGCAATTACGATTGAGCATACATCTTATCGTAATACTCACTGCATTCTGTAAAGCGTACTTGTTGATCAAGGTGTTGTCCGGCCGATTAACATGACTACCTTGGATCGTTTCACCGGCGGTTAAGCCGCATCCCGAGATCTTGAGAACGAGCATCCGTCTCTCATTAATAACCGGCATCACTGGCTTGCCCGGCTGGCCTGGCATGTTGGGAGATTTGCCCTCCACGAATGGCACGTCATTGCCATGAGCCGCCGCCTGCAGCCACCTTTTGGTTCTGGTTTCGCACTCGCGTGCTCGGGGAGGGTTGTTTCCGGCTTTGACGGGCCGCCACTGCTGATTGCTTGCGGTGACATGGTGTTTGCTACCCTTTCCACCATTGCAATAGAAGAAAGTGAAAGATTTTACCTGAAGAAATGTAGGGAAGTGATGAAACTTCGCTTTCCTAAGAATGGAACCAAACCGATGTGGCAAAAGTGCACGCCTTGGGCCGTCCTTGAAATGGGTTGGATATCGGCTTGTGAACGCCTTCCTTGAGCCCCTTAAGATCACAAGAACACTGAGTTGAAATGCAAGGCGAGGCCTCGAAAACCTCCTGGCTGCGGAGAGTAAGTATCGAGTGATTGTCAAGAAGCAAATTGACGAATAACGAGGCTCAAGAAAGTGTGTGTACCTTGTTGATGATTATGGAGAGGTATTTATAGGCCCTCAAGGTGAGCATAGAGCGATAAGGCAAGTATTCTCGCCTCTAAACATGGAAACCTTCGACTTGCCCTGGAAAGCAAGCCACCAGCCGTCGTGCTTGATGTGTGCTCTGGGCGAGCAAGGCTCGTCCGCTATTCGTTGTATTGATCCCCTCGAACTTATTGGTTTGAAGATCGGCCCCCGCTCGGGCAGCAAGGCTTGCTCGACAGTTCGGGCAAAGTAAGTCCGATTCCTTTGCTAAGCAAGTATGATTCTCGGTTGGCCTTCTGGTCGGATGCAAGGCCTGCCGCGTGTTTGAGCGTCATGTCGCTTGCTCGGCCGGCTCTCTCATCTTGCTGGCCGAGTCAGTAGGCCCCTGAGGTATGTGGTTCGTGATTGGCACGTGGTGCTAACTCGTGCCTTGCTCGTGACCCGGTTTGGGCCGGGTATATCAGGTTTGATTGGTGTTTGAGCTTGGACTTGAAGCTTCCAACTTCATATTTTATGCTTACAGCCTTCATTAAATTTATTCTTCCTGTTGTGGGTTTCCAATCAAACCGATTCAAAGTTGTTTTTCTTCACTTCTTGTGTTCTTCATTTGAGGTAGGGAAATTCTTACTTATAGATGTTGAATTGATGTTGTTGAAAATAATAGTTGTGAAATTATATTATGCTTTAAGATGAAAATATTGTGTATATGTAAAGTTGGATTTTTGGTGAAATTCTATTATTAATTACTTGAGACAATTATGATAAATTGGTATGATTGAAGCATATATGTCATGATTAAATTCTAAAATTTATAATCTGGAAAATGTTATGAGAATACTTGTGGTTATGAATAGGTTACGTTGAGAACTTAGTTGAACATTATGAAAGCTTGTGAATAATTAATTAGTAGGTAATAATGATTGATTTGACTCAAACCCCTCATTTGCAACCATGATTGAGGTTACCTTGTGTTTTGGGTAAGAGCTTTGTAGATCACGACTACTCGGGGTTGTAGAGAGCCGGTTTTGGAATCGAATGTGCTTGGGATTTTGTGAGTACAAATGTGAATACGTTTGTGATAACAAGTGGAGTTTGGGGATTGTGGTTGATTGGGTATGTATCTCATTCTAGTGTACTACTCTTATGAAATAATTGGTTATTTATGAATCTTATATGTGTTATGCGAATACTTTATGATGTTAGAAATCTTTATTGTTGTGTATGCATCGATAATTCTCATGGCACGATTTTATGTTGCATAGATGTATGACATATATAAGTACACCTGAACCCTATTGAGTTTCAACTCATCCCATCCTATTTGTTTTCCTTAGATCGCAGCCATGCGAAACGTTGAGTAGCAACTGTGTCTATGGAGTGCTAGTGGTGGTTCATTCTTTTGGTGGTAGCTTCCGCAGGTATTTGTATTTTCTTTTGATTTGTGTAAGAAGACACGTAGTCTTCTTTTGGGTTGTAATTATTCGAGATATTTTGTAAAACATTTTGAGTCTGTTGTGACTCCGTATATATTTCAGTTTCACCTTTTGAGAAAATGTCTTTTTAGTTATTATTTCAGATACTTATTGTGTTGGTTTGTCGGTTGGGTTCGTGTCCCGAACTAGGGCCTATGTAGGGTAGGTTTGGGGCGTGACAACTATGATCTTCACAAAGAGTTCAAAGAGGAAAACGAGTCGATCTCCAAGCAATCAAGCCGCAAAAGATTCTTAACAGATCTTCTTGACAACTAAAAGATTCGCATTGATGTCTGAGCCTTCATTCCCATCCAACGAACATTTCATTTTATGTGTTTGGTCTCGATCTTCAAGACTTATCTCAATAGAGATAAGTTAGAGTGCACTTCACACATCTCAAGCCTGAATGTCAAGTCACATCCATCGGCCTTACCTCCACACAAATTCAAGACAAGATCCTCATGAAGACTTTTAACCAACAGTTCATAGATGCATCATGATGCATTGAAGATTGAACACTCCAACGACTAGAAATCTACTCAAAATCTTAACGGATCTATCATCTCCATCTATAAAATAAATATCTCATACATCTTCTCAGGTGTGTGTATGGTTGTGGATGACATATGAAAGTGTTCTTACTTTCAAACACAACTTAAAGAGCACCAAAGAGTGGTAAGAGAGAGAGAGAGCATAAATTCACAAGGCAAAAAATAGAGATTAGTACTCAAGAACTCACTTCTTGATTTGATTTCTTTCTTCCTTCGAAAGACTCAGTCTCTTCAGCTCCTAGACTCCAAATCTACTGCGAGAGATTACACGATCCAATGTGAAGTTGAAGATAAACCACTTGAAGATGTCCAATGAAGATCACGAGCTAATAATCCACATTGCATTCATATCAATAAACTTATACTTTATTACAAGGGTTTTTGGTTGTGCATTAATGAGTAGTCATATTTGGTCGAGTGATAGTCACTCAGTTGTTCAAGTACTAGCTAATTGAACAACCCACAATATTCTCTTCTTACATCGCCCTCTCATTGGAACTGCCATCTCCCTAATCTCTAGGGTATTTGGAATTGCTAAAGAGATGGAGTTAGTATGTAATACCCTGAAACTTTGTATGATTGAATTGCTTGCATGATAGACTTATTGTGTGAGACTTCATGTGTTTGGGTCGGTTGAACTATAGTCAATACCCTAGAGTTGCTTGAGTTGTACTCGTGAGCATGCTAGAGTTACCATGCGTGACTCGACGTTGTTGAAAACTCAACTTGGTAGAGAGTTTACTTGCTTGGTTCTTGCTCACGACCTTTGTGAGACCCTAGGTCTTCATATGCTTGACATATACTTTCTTGGATGCATTTGAGTTCATGTTTATCATGTTCATGAAGTTTACATGTGATCACGACATTTAAAGTATAGTTGTCGTCATAAATTTGATTTCACTATTCATATTCCATAAATGTTTCATATTTCGTAATTTCGATGCACTTAGATGTTGTTTAACTTCGTGAATGTGTCAGAGTTCATTCATTAGGTCTTTAACATGCTTTAAAACATGTGTGCATACTTGTTGTTCGTTGCTTCGAACGTTAGCTAGTCGTGCCTTGTTTCCGACGTTCGTTCGGGTTGTGTCGGTGACCATTTAGGTTTGTTTCGGCTTTGTTTTGATCATAGGATCATCATTGGTTGATGGGTAAACCTTTGGGGGTCAATTAGGACTCATTTTGGAAGGTTTTGAGCTTAAGATCAAGGCAGTCACACTGCATTTAGAGGTGGCGACCGCGTTCATGACAGAATGAAGGTGTGACAACCCGACTCGGATTCCAATGCGGAATCCCGAGGTCGTGCCACTAAATCAACTAAACAAGAGACATGCACCTGCTAAGAACAATGGCGCCCATCAACCAAACGAGCTAAACAAGCTCTAACAAGTAAGTAAAGCCATAACGACGATACAAAATAATAACGACAAAACTTGCGAAAGCGAAATATAGGATTGAGCCTGAGCTAATCAAAAGGCACAATTTTGGTTTTGCACATGTATTACAAGAGCAACACGACATCAGCGGATTGGAGTAATATTTATATCCTCCTTTATTGGGTTTATGTGAACATCACCGTGCTTTGTGTTTTATGTGTTGACATAGAATTATGTGCCTATGATTATGCGGTACATGTTTATGTTTTGATATACTCTATTGATACCATGATTGATATATATGACTGAGCATATTACTATGCTATATTTCTGCATTTAGCAACTTACTAGGTCTTTATAAATCATCCCACGACTTTGTTTTCCTTAGTGTGCAGTTTGATCATTAGTTCGCGTTGAGGCGACGAGGTCGCAGTTGGTTCTCCCGAGTAGTAACTTTTGGAGCGTTATTATTTTATGTATTACTTTTATCCCAGCGAGGGCGATGTATATGTAAAGTTATGTAAACTTTGCGATCGAGTAGAATTTTTTTTTGGTATTGCCATAGGTGTATTATTTTTGGTGCCGACTATTATAGTCGAGCTATTATATTTATTATGGTAGTTTATTCCAGTTTTTGTCCCAAGCATGCTTTAGCTTGTGGTGTTTAGTTATTGGGTTCCGACATGTAGTTTCCCCGATGACTTGTGTTTCTCTCTAGCTATTGTTACAGATGGTTTGTTGTTTGCGCTCATTGTTGCGGCACGTGTTTCATAGAATCTTATCGAGAGATAGTTAGTCTCTCAAATTGTTTTAGTAGTACCGAGCTCGATAGCTCGGGGTTCCATCATATTATTCGCTTTCACGAATTTTGTTTTGTTGTTTTATATTGTCGTTACGGCTTTACTTTTTTATTAGAGCTTGTTTAGCTCGTTTGTTCGATGGGCGCCATCATGCTTAGCATGTGTCTGTCTGTTCATTAGATGGATTAGCAGCACGACCTCGAGATTCAATGTTGGAATCCAGGTCGGGTCGTCACATAGTATATGTCTACCCTTTCCATGAAACCCAGTACGGTAGTTAGTTTAGAGAGTCTAAGTTGATTTATTAAACATGTTCGTCATTTGATGAGCTTTTGCTGAATTCTAATATAAAACATAAGTTTTCTACCTTGAGCCTTTACTTATCTTACGAGCACTTCATATCTTACTTGTTAAGTACTCTGCTCATGGAAATGATTGATGCATCTATTAAGGATAAAACGTTTACTGTTGTTATGTAGTTATGCTAATTTATTAAGAACTACTTTACTCCTATATATTATATATTTGTTGACTATATTTATGCTGCATAACTCTTTTCTATCAACAAATTTTATAACAACGATTTTATGAAGATCTCAAAATTTGTTGTAGCAAATCTATATTGACTTCAATAGATTTGTTATTAAACGAAATCGATCTTACCTAGTAAACATTTCATCTCTGATCTTAATGCGTTTACATAAAAGAATGATGAAATTTTAATGAATGTAATATAGGCTATTCATCCCATATAGCCTATATACTGAGCATATTATTGGGACTAACATAAACAAATATAATAGAAAGACATAACATTATGTTTTCATACTGTCTTCTAAATTTTTTTAAACAATTTTTTTGAATAAATTGTTCTACACATAAAGTACACGATGGTGAAGGCTTGATGGGAGTCAAAGATGTAAAGAAGTCAACGTCGCCTATTGAGGATTTATAGTGCTCGTTGAAAATCGTTTAAATTTAAAACGATATGAGAAACTGAAAATACTAAAGGTATGAAAGTCTAGACTTTCGTCTTTATATAGTATAATTCAATAGACGATATACTTTTTCATTGACAGGGCCGGTCCTATGAAATCGGGGGCCCAAGGCCAATTATGTCGAACGTGGCCCTTCCTTTGTAGCATAATTTTTTTTCTTTCTATTCTTTAAAAAATTAAAGAAACAAAGCTTACGCTTGCCATTTTTTTCACACTAGTATTTTTCTATTTTTCTCTCGTGATGATATTGTTTACCTACAAGATCAAAACTCAGGTATCTAACAAAATGAATTCAAATTCTCTATTTTAGTATATAATTATAACATATGCACAATTTTCCATTAAAATAAATTAATAATTAATCTCGATTTCTCTATTTTATTTTAATGATATATGTTCAAATAATCAAATTTCAATCAGAATAACACCAATTACCAAGCCAAACTTAAAAATATATAATAGTGTATGCTTCTGCCGTAAGGCTCTGTTTATTTCACGGAAAATGATTTTCAGAAAATAATTTCTAGAAAATGATTTTCATAAAATAATTTCTGGAAAATTGAATTTTTTTCATTTTCACGTGTTTAGTAAATCTTTTGAAAATATGCCGGAAAATATTTTCGGTTGTTTGACAAACGCATGAAAAATGTTACGGAAAACAATATATGAATAGATACAAAAATTATATTCTAATATTAATGCCCATATTGAATATAAAATATTATTGAACTTTAAGTAATTTTCCTTTAATAACCCTAAATTTATCATTAATAGTGTCAAATCAATAAGATCCATCTTTTTTTCAATCTCACAAATACAAATAAAAAAAGTTGATAATTGATATGAAAAAAACGTTTTAAAAAATGAAATGGAAAAAAATAAATTGGGACGTCCCTAAATAATATAGTGACACTAATTTTATAACGCAATGAATATTTTTAAAAATTATAATTTACAAATAATGTGCACAAACTCCATTTATATTTCTAAACAATTTATTTGTTGAGTAAAATATTGTGCGCGTATGTAAATATGTTTAATTGTGGAAGGGGCGGAGGGGTGCTCAAACATTTGGAAAATGTCTTACGGAAAATGAATCCGTAAGTCATTTTCCTGAAAAGAAGGCTCCATTTTCCGTTGACTCGGAAAAGTTTTTACGTTAACTACATTAAGATTACCAAACACCAAAAAATGAGGATAAGGTTTATCAGAAGTCTTTTTCCGTGAAACAAACGGAGACTTCTTTAGAAATTAGAATAGTGCCTTTAAATTATTATTTTTTAGGAATAATTGCTGATCGGTTCACTTTTCAAAGTATTCAATCGCTATAGTCTCATATATATTTTTTTCAAACATGAAATAGACACTTTTGGGGGCAAAAAGACTACGATACTTTTAATGAGCATGAGGCGCGTTACGAAAATGAACTGCGGTGCATCGACTATTGAACCGCAATGCATCAATTTTATTGCATTAATTTGTGCACCGCGATTCATCAGTTTAATTGTCTAGTCTATTTTTGCACCGCGATACATCAATGTTTGAACGTTGATTTATCAGTTTAATTGATTAGTCTACTTTTGCACCGTGATACATCAATGTTGAAACCATGATACATAAATGTTTGAACCGCGATACATCAATGTTTGAATCGTTATACATCAATGTTTGAACTGCGATACATCAATGTTTGAACCACGATACATCAATGTTTGCAACGCGATACATTAATCCAATATTTTTGCACCGCAATACAAAATAATAAAGAACTAGACCACGTCATCCACCTTATTCTTCCCTCTCACCCATCGTAAGACATCTTCTTTCTCCTTCTCCTCCACCTTTGTCTCTACTGAAAAATTACAACCCAACATAGATCAATTATAATTTTATATTTCATAAATGAAAAAAACAGTTTACCTTTCGGGGGCGTTGCCCCTGAACCCCCACGAAGGGGCGCTACCCTCTCGACCCCTGTTTCGTTGGGCAACAATTGTGATTTTCGAATCCAATGTGTTTGCCAGAGCTGTTGAAGGAAACGATGACATTTTTGGAACAATATTTCAAAAAAAAAAAAAAAAGGTCTTTTAAGGTTGAAAAAAAGGGTACTGGAAGGGTTAGAAATTTTGGAAAATGGACTGTCCAGAATTTTACCCTATTTTTTAATAGGGTAAATTTCTGGCCGGTCCCTTTTCCAAATTTTTTAATCCCAAAAGTCCATCGTTCTTTTTTTCAACCGCAAAAGACCACTTTTCGAAATATTGTTCCGAAAATGTCATCGTCTCCTTCAACAGCTTCGACAACACATTTTGGATTCAAAAATCATCATTGTTGCGCAACGAAACGGGGATCGACCTGTAATGGATCTATGCTGGGTTAAATGATTTTTCAGTAGGACGAAGGTGGAGGAGGAAGCGGAAGAAGAAGACTTACGACGAAGGAGATGGAAGAAGAAGGTGGAGGACATGGTCTGGTTCATTATCATTTTGTATCGTGGTGCAAAAATGGATTAATAATATTATATGTATCGCAGTTTAAAAATTAATTCATCGCGGTTAGGGTTGTAAGCAAATCGAGTCTTTTTGATTCGATTCGATATTTAAATTCGATATTCGGTATTTGTATTCAAAATATTCGAATTGGAATTGGAATTCAATTTTTTTAATTTGATAAGCATTCGAATATCAAGCGTGATGGTATTCGATTCGAATAAATTATATATTTAATATATTTAAAAAATAAATAGGGTGGGGATATTCACACCCCAAAAACATAGCTCTACACCCCATTACTCTCTACACCCCACTTCATTCTCACTTCTTTCTCTACACCCCAGCTAAAAACCTATTATACCCTTTTCCCCAACCAACCTAATTAATAACCACCAACAAGATTAATTACCTACTTACCTTTCTTTTCTACACCCCACCGAGCCCATTCCCACGACGCCGATTCCTCCCCATGCGCGCAAACTAAAAAATTCAAAAAATCCAACCATCATCTCAGCCACTCTCAGCAACAACAACAACAACATCATCATCAACATTGTGTGCAAAAGAATCTGATTCTTTCACGTTTTGAAAGTCATCAACAATGTCTTCATCTATTGGTATAATTTTTCATCCTCTTCTACATTATCTCAGCCACTCTCAAATGTATGAAATGCATACATTTGTGTTGAATTTTCTTTAAAAAATAAAAAAAATTGAATTTCGGTGGATTGTCAAAAATCACGATGTTCGGACCTGGTTAGATGAACAGTCAATAGGCTGTTCATCTCAAGGTGGTCGAACACCACATAGGTTGTTCAGCTCAAGTTGGCCGAACACTAAACAGGACGTTCATCTCACTCTGGCCGGACAATCTTAAGTATGTTCATCTCACACTAGCCGAACAGCCCATGAGTTGTTCATCTCACTCTGGCCGAACAGCCCATGGGTTGTTCATTTCACTCTGGCCGAACAGCCCATGGGTTGTTCATCTCACTCTGGCCGAACAGCCCATGGGTTGTTCATCTCACACTGGCTGAAACTCAGATTGGGCACACTTTTCAGACTTTGATTTTGTTTTATTGGAACTATAACCTAATTATGATTTATTTTGTTTGGTGTTTACAGGAAAAGTGTTTAGAAACGTTTATACAACGAAAAAAGTGACGGCATCCGCTAGGAAAGAAATGGAACGAGCACGCCAACAAGAACACGAGCATGGGCAGGGGCAGGAAGATGAACATGGGCAGGGGCAGACTTTTGAGCATGAGCATGGGCAGGGGGGCAGACTTTTGAGCATGAGCAGGAACAGACTTTTGAGCATGAGCATGGGCAGGGGCAGACTTTTGAGACTGAGCAAGAGCATTTTCAGCAGGACCATGAGCATTTTCAGCAAGACCAGAAGCATTTTCAGTTTGAGCAGTCGCAAGGGCAGTTCCGACAGACTTTCGAGCAAGATGAGGAGCCATTTCAGTTCGAGCAATCGCAGGAGCAGTTTCAGCAGACTTATGAGCCTCAAATTGAGCTCGGATTTCCTGGTGGTCCACGTGATACATCGTTACTGACTTTATACGAGTCACACGTAGCTGCATATATTTGGGCTGGTAAGGAAGAGCATGGTATTCTAAAATGCCACAATCATACACAGAAGTTGCTTAATTGGTTCATTCCTAATGGCGAAGATTCGGGGGTATTTCGGGGTATGGTCAGGGGCAGTGCGCTTAGTCGACTAAGGCATGTATGTTATGCTGATGTGAATAAGGTCTTAGTTTGTGCTTTCGTGGAACGATGTCATCCAGAGACTAACACTTTCCATATGCCTTTCGGGGAGATGACCATTAGTTTAAATGATGTGTTTTGTCTGCTCGGTCTTCCTATTGTGGGTGATCCATTAGCTTGTGCTAGGGATGTTGATGCCTCATATGTGAGTGAGATGTTGAGAGTGTCACTTGAGGAAGTTTTTGAGGGAATAGGAAATAAGAGGGGGGCTTCGGTGACATTGGAGTGGCTACGTGTGAGGTTTAATGATGATGTCACGTCTGAGGATGAGTTTAGGGTGGGTTGTGCTGTGAGGGCATACTTCTTATTGATCTTGGGTTGCACGATATTTGCTGATAAGAGCGGGACCTGTGTACCTATTGTGTACTTAGAGTGGCTTGAGGATCTTCAAAATCTAGATTCTTATGCGAGGGGAACTGCCACCCTTGCATATTTATATAGACAGCTAGGACAAGCATCTAGGTATAACACGAAGCAGATAGCTGGTTCCATGGCATTACTTGAGGTAATAATTATAATTATTCTATAGTTTTATGTTGTGTATTTACTATTAAAGTTAAAATGTTTTATTTGATACTTGAATCTTTAAAAATGTATGTTTTATTGCTTTTAGGCGTGGATCTACTTGCGGTTTCCATATCTGAGGCCTCCACATAATGTTGATTACAAGTCTAGATACCCACTTGCACGTAGTGGATCCAAGGGAATCGAGACGCAAGCGGCCGATTTATTGGCATCACGTGAGCGGTTAGATAGGGACGAGCCGTGGCGTGAGTATACGTATTTTTCTATCAATTTCAATAACTTTTTAATATTAGGTTTCGTATTGAAAGTTTTTGACTTTTTGTTGGTCTATTATTTTAGGTTGACTGGCTTCCTTACGACAGTAAGGTTAGGGACCGGTTTCGATGGCACCAGGTTGCCACGTATCTAGGATGTATAGATGGGCTATGTTGTCGAGCCATACCATCAGAGAGTCCTTCGGCCAGTTCGGGCATGTGCAAGCGATTAGAAACGATCATTGCTCCGAATCGTGGCCCTCGAGATAACTGAGGCCTTGCATACAGGCTAGGTTTTTTGCTTGGTCTTGGTTGACGTTAGATAGCCATTTCCTATCTGAAGAACGGCTCGGCAGACGTGCCCTACGTGCTTGGGATTGTGATCCTGGTTATTTAGACTGGTACCGGGAGCGTTCACATGTAGTCGTACAGCCCCGTGGTAGACGATCCAGATACGTTAACACCACTACGACTGATGCATTGTTGCCGGCTCGAGATGACAGGATATTGGGAGTTGTGAGGACTATGATTGATCCCCAGGCGGGAGATCACGGTGACCGATCTATACCATATGTGGACTTGGGCTCATTGCTTGATAGAGTGCACACAGGTTATCAACGGTCGGTGATGACACGGGACCGTCTCATAGGAGGCAATAGTGATGTGGATTATGTTTATGTTTTTTTAATGTTGTGAATTGTAAAACAATTTTTAGTATTTTTTGTGGTAATGAGTTTTTTAGTAAACTTTGTATATGAGACTTTGTTTTTGTGTGGCTTGGTTTCATGTTATTTTCTTATGCAGACTTTGTATAACATATGACATTTCATAGCAACATAAAAGAAGCATTAGCAGACGATGAATATCATACATAATTTAAAAACATGTATTTGAACGTGCCATTTAAATTATGTATGATATTCATCGTCTGCTAATGCTTCTTTTATGTTGCTATGAAATGTCATATGTTATACAAAGTGCGCAATAAGAAAATAACATGAAAACCAAGCCACACAAAAAACAAAGTCTGATATACAAAGTTTACTAAAAAACTCATTACCACAAAAAATACTAAAAATTGTTTTACAATTCACAACATTAAAAAAACATAAACATAATCCACATCACTATTGCCTCCTATGAGACGGTCATGTGTATGCCTTGGGAGCACTAATGTCGTTTATATTGCGGACTCACGTTCACTTTAGTCACATGATTACGTTCAATTAAGATACGTGTGTATAATTCTGGTTTGACATCAACTCCATCGACAAAGTGTACGCTTTCGAACCTGCTTCCATGACTCTTCATTTCTATACATAAACCCGGCTACGACACTAAAACCGCAATGACCGTCACCAATGATATTCGCTATGCCCAATATGAAAGGCTGAAATTCCTTCGGGAATTGTTGAACGTAATTACCACTAGCTTTCCCGGCCCTCGTACGTGGTCGCACAACCTATTGAAAGTTAAAACAGATTAACTTCATAATATATATATATATATATATATATATATATATATATATATATATATATATATATATATATATATATATATATATATATATATATATAGCAAACTTGTATAGCAATCCTTGAAATAAAGAAGATTAATACGAGAATCTTTTCGTTAAGTGGGAACTTGGCAAGCGGCTAGTGAGCGTGGGAGGTTCTTTGTGATGGACCAACCTCGTATAACAATCCTTGATCCGCAGGGGAGCGGCTATCTATCATCGACTCCACATGCTCAAACAAACTTGGATCACACTTGGTTGATTTATCTTTCACCTTAGTAGGCTTTGGATGACCCGCAGTCGCACTTCATCACGTGGAACAATCAAGGAGTTCGTTCTCGCGTCTTTCACCTTCATCATTCTTTTAATGATTAACAACTTTTAGGTCTCGAGGGGCTGAAAGAGCGTAAGTAGCTAGGATTCTCAAGATTTAATGTAGCTTGTTAAAAGCTGATAGAAAAAGTCTAAAAGACAGAAAAATAAACAACGGCGGAAGACTTAATACTAAATCACGAAATTAATCACAAAAATTTACCAAACAATCTACAAGTATCAAACTTGTAGATCTAGCCTCATGGCCAAAAAGATTTCACTAAAAACAAAGAATTGTTTTACAAAAAACTATGTGAAATCACACAAAAAATATTCTCACAAGATAATGAATCTTGGAGAACAAAACCCCATAAACAAGTTAAACAAAGCGTGGGAATAAACAAAATCAGCCTCCTTTAAACAAACAGGGAAGCACAAAAGCAGTTTCAACACTTGATGTTCTTTGCCGATGTTGCAACAATGGATAACACATTGGATTTGTGAACTTCGGCACTTCAAAGCTGGCTACTGAAACTCTCGGATCACACCTCTACGGTTTTGTTCACTTTCAGACTCTGTAAGAACCCGAATCCCAGCTCCTGAATATATAGTATCGTCTCCTACACACACCAAGGTCAACTCCTGAGGAAAATGATTAGTTTTTAAGGAAAAAATCAACCACTTACCAAACTAATGGGATTTTGTTACCATATATGAATATGGTCAACAATCATGGTTAGACTAGGATGGGATTTAATTACCAAATGAAAGTGGTCAAGAATCATGATTAGACTAGGATTTATACAAAGATTTTGTTACCAATATGTGCACTTAAAATCTACAAAAGATTATGCTACCAAAAAATACCAAAACTAAATCTAATAAAAGATTTTGTTACCAAAAATGACTCTAGACTTTAGGACCAAGAAAACCAAAAATCTTTAGGAAAATTATGTTTCCAAAAATGATAAAACCTTAAGGACCAAGGAAAAACAAAATCTAATTAAATATTTTGTTACCAAAAATAACTAAACTAAATCTAATAAAATATACTAAATCCTAAATTAACATTAACTAATTTAAAACCTACTTTGACCAAGAAAGGTGAAAACAAAGACTAAAATATTTATGCCTATTTTACCCTTAAATCTCCCCTTTGTTGAACCTTTACGGTCAAATCAAAAGACAAGTGTTTATTATCACCAATCAAACCATCTAACACGCATAGGTTAGAAAAATCACATCTTCCCCGAATTTGTGCAAGGAGCACAAATCGAGAAATCATCATCACCATCAGAAACACTTGATCTCTCTCCTGTTGTGGGAGAAAAGGAAGAGGGATAAACAAACTTTAGGAACTCTCAAATCCAAGATTTTGAGAAACACAAATAAAGTGTTCCAAGATTTGATCTACTTAGCAAAAACGGAGCACATCATATCCAGATTCAAACCTCTTAGTTTCCCACAAAAATTAGACATCCACTAAATATTTTCAACATGGAGATTTTGAAAATTGCACATAGGTTGAGTTTAGGACAAAATTTCACTAAGCGATATCATTGCCAACAATGCATGTCTAAAATTTTATGCCTAAAAACATGATAACAAAAGCTAGGCAAAAGAAAAAATAAAAAATGCAATCACACACAAGTGATAAAGACCAGATCAAAATGATGTAGT
>JABEVN020004058.1:0-15725 GCA_013146195.2 Codonopsis lanceolata | reverse complement strand
AATGATTTCTCTAGCTTGGAGGAGGGGTCCAAGCCTCTAGCCCTTTCTCAGAGTCCATCTCGGCCAGGGAGTTCAGCTCATCTACGTAGTAAGGAACTAAAGCATGGCCTGGCCAGCGTAAGAATAGCGGGTGTTGTTCCCCATGTCATGTCGCCCGGCCCAGTTCAAGGCCCGCAAGCTAATCACCGTAAGACGTGGTTGACTCCCCGCAGAAAAAGCGGGTATGCTTCTTCCTCAACAAGAGTTACGAAGTCCTCGAGTTTTGTATTCAAGTGATGAGGTTCTCTTCAAAAGTGCGGGCTGTTAGCTCGGCCTTCAGCTTATTTTCCTATCGGCCTCCTTCTTGACCTTCTCCAACTCGTTGCCGTCAAGATCTTTCCTCACTCGAGTGATATTGTTGAGGCGTATTCTTCTGACTTCTTCGAGAAAGTAAGATAGCGCCATGATCCTTTTTCCTCTTCTAGCTTCGACACTCTGTGACCTCGTCGTTAAACTTTCCTCGCCATCCTTCAGTTCACTCCTAAGCAAGTTGACTTGCTCCTCAAGTGCGTTCTTCTTAGAGGATAACGAGCTGGAGGTCTTCACATTATTGATCAAGCGGTCAAAGAGGAGTTCTGGTTTGCTGGCCATCTGAAAAATTGAAACAAGGTAAATCAAAAATAAAAGGAATGAGTTCGGTATTCTTTGTAAAATGAAAAATCATTTACCTCGGTCATGCACATCCCGATTTCTCTGATCAGGACGGCGCTGGGGAGTTCAGTGCTTCTTCGGCGGATTCCAGTATGGCGAAGTCTCTTCACCATTCCTAGTCCTACACTAGCTGTATGCCCACCTCTCTTATTGATATTTAGGTTGGCCAGGTCGGGAACAACACCTATTTCTGCTATGAGCTTGGTAACGAGCTCACGTGTTTCGGGCATCTCAAAATTCTCCCTTTGCCAGATGGGAGCTTGAGAACTGGAAACTTCAGCGGGCTCGCTTTGATCGGTTCACGAGCGTGTTCTTCTTCGGGGGATTGGAGGAGGTCTCTTTTGTTGTTGTTGTTGTTACTGTTGTTGATGTGGTTGAGGAGCCATTGGTGCAGGTATCACTGGAGTTGGTGTAATCGTGGCAGCTGGTGTACAGGTGGTAGTTACTGCTCGGCTCGACTCGGGTACTCGTCCAGTTCCTCGTCCGGTGTTGGTGGCTGGAACCGTAGGGAGGCGAGCTAGCTATTGTCCGGCCATTTGGGTGTTTCTCCCAACGGCACTTCTTCTCATTGCTTGTAGAAACCGTTGGGAATCTTCCATCTGCCTCATATCTGCAAAATAAGTGGTGGTAGGAAGTCAGAAATTGAGAATGAGAAGTACGAAAGCGAGGAAAATGAATTCGGGCAAACCAGAAATGGAGAAAGTAGGGGTGTAGTTTCTTCCGAGTTGCTTGCAACTCGGGCATTCACTTGGGAAATTTCCCCCATGACAATTACCCTAAAATGGGTGTGGTGTTTCAGGCTCAAGGATGGTTTGAGGCTCGCAGCCTTGGACATGCCAACTTATTATTCCAGCCTATCGTAGTAGAGTGAGGTCGGAGGTCAGGGCTACCCAGTCTAAAACCCAATCTTGCCCCTGTTTTCCTTCCTTCACGCCAAGAAGCTTCCTGAGTGTCCTGGAGAGCATTGGTTCCCCTGTTCGAAATGCTTGTTTGTCGTATTTTGCGATGGCTAAGTTTTCAAGGTAGGGAGCAAAAGGCCAGCCTACTCGGGATTCTACGAGCAAGGCTTTGGAATCCCAGGCATCGACCTTGTTCGGGCTATCAGGCAGAAGATTAAAATAGTTGAGGTTGGAGCGACCAGTGATGTGCCCAGTTTTCTTATCTATAGAAAAGAGAAAGAATTTTCTGAAGAGCTCCATGATTGGTTCAAAGCTAAGGAGTCTACAAGCAACGATGTACGCGATCAGGAATCTAACGGTGGTTAGAGTCAAGTTGCAGGGAAGTGCATTGTTTATTGAAAGGAATTCGGCAAAGAAAGGATCTAAGGGTAACCTGAGGCCGACCAAAAAGAAATCGAAGTAAAAAACCATCGGGTCTCCCTGAAAGTTATGGCCGGCTTCGTCGATATCTAAGTCAAAAGCCCTAACTCGGTAGTTCTTGGGGTCCATGCCTAGAGAGTAAAACCAGCTAGATACATCATCTTCGCTGTTTAGGTCATCCCAAGTAATAAAGGGGGTACTGGTTGAAGCAGTTTGCCTTCCTTTGACTAAATCTTGGTCCTCTGGTCTGCTTGAGCTAGGAAGATTTTCTACTGCTTGCTCGGTAATGTTTTGGGGAGTTCGGGGCTCGCTCGCCGAACAAGGGATTTACTTGCTCGGTCTCTTCTGAGCTCGGGGATCCTGAGTCCGGGCTCTCATTTTCTTGGGGGGCTCCATGGTCGTATGCTCGTCCTTCAATCTCAGACGATGTTCTATCGCCAGAAGACATCCTACAGGAATCGAGGAGCAAATGTTAAACCCTGCTCGGGGTGACGAGCAGAAACAATTAAGCAAGAACCCGTGGCAAGCAAGGGTTTATCCTTAAACCAGTGAACGGGGCACTAATTAAGATGATCCTCGATTCCAACTGTATAAATTGGCTAGGTTTACATGGTGCGTAAAGCTACGACGTGCTTAAAGTGAGAAATTAGAAAAACAGAGATGAAGATACAGAGGAATTGTGAGATTTGGTTTCGAAGAAATCGGTTAGAGAAGTATTCAAAACTCAGGAAGCGTTTTGGATTTTAAGATGAAGGGTTCAAAGCAAATCAAAACTGAAAATATGAAAGGAAAAGAAGAGAATAGAAGCCATACATGTTAATTGCAGAGTGGACTGGTGAAATTGGTGCAGATTGCGAAAGAGGGCTTTGAAAATCTTCCCTGCGAATTTGGTAAACAGAGGTGAGGATGATTTCTTGAATCTTCGGCTTCCCATGAACTTTGCTTTAGAGAATTCAGAGGATGATAAAGTTCAAAATGAAGGAGGGGTTCGGTTTTTATATATCGTCTGGTAACCGCTGTTTGGGAAGTTCTTAATCATTGCAGCTCAAGGTTCAAGGCAACATTTAATGCCTCACGGGGAAGTGAGCCCGTGTAAGTGCACAGGCGGCGGGTGATGGCTCGTATCCCTAAAAACCCTTTTGGCTGGCTTCCACTTTCAACTATCAATTAAGAGCAACTCGGTGTACTTGTGGAAGCCCGTATTGTGAGAAGATTTGATTGGGAAATTTATAGTTCTCCTCGCTTCGAGCATGAATACTCGGTAGACAAGGAGTAGGGGGCTACTGAGCTGCCCGGCCCAATAGGCCCAAGCCGTGAGACACGTTTTTGGCACGTGATCACCATTCGGTCAACACGCAAGCATCAAAAAGTCAAAGCTACGAGGAAAGGATGAAACAGTTCTCGTGTATTCCAAGCAGGATCTTAGCTTTCGACGAGCAAGAGATATTAACGAGCTGGGGGCTTGACCAGTGAGCATGAGCATGAAGCGAGCATGATATGTCATGCTCGTTAACTTAACACTGTTATCAGTTGAGGATGGTTATGTCTGGATAATTCTCCATTTGACCGTTGGGGTTAATGAGACAGTTAATGGGTCAGTTAATATGCCTGTCATTAATGCCATGAAAGTTAGTGGGCAGTTATGAGCAGTTATGCTCTCCGGCAACTATAAAATCTCCTGAAAATGAAGGGGAGAGGTATGTGATTTCTATTATCTAGCCAAAATTATGTTGAATTGTATACCCACCTGCATTCTTGTGCTAATTCTCACGTCGGAGGGCTTTTGCAGGGAGTGCCCCTGCTAAGTTTACGGTTTGCTTTGTCTAATTACAGAGTTGGGCTTTGGAGATCAGTGGATACGTTGAAAGCCAGATATCCAGTTGGACAGATCCAGTGCATCCAGAAGATTTTGGACGCATCAATTGCTTACAAGCATTACTATCAAATGTATGTATTTTATATAAAATATTAACACATAAAATAACAAGCATACTTGATTTGCCTTCTTTTTTTAATTTTGAACTAATACAAGGAAAAAAAATTGAAGTCAAACACAATGTCATTTCACAAGTAGGAAAATGTATACACATGGATTGATTATGCCAAAATCGATACAATAGTTGGCGTGCAACAACTTGCAAAAAAAAAAGAAAAAAGAAAAAAGAAAAAAGAATGAATTATACGAAAATGGAAATACAAAGGGTCTTTAGATTGAGAAGGAGGGGAGGAAGTAGAATAATAATTTGGTTCTCATTATGTTATTAATATGACATTAAAATGACAATCAATTGCATTCATTAGTGACAATAATTAAGGTTATTGTAACAATAATTCATGTAACTGTAATAATTATTAATCATTTACTTTTTATTTGAGTAATAATAATAATAAAGTGAACATAATCAATTACTTTCTTAATTGACAACCTTTTAAACTTCATTTTACCAATCTGTAAGTTTTTTTACAATTTAATTTATTATCAAATGACATTAACATACCATTTATGTTTCAATTAATACATTTATATCATATTAATTATATATATCTTATCTTATAAAATAAGTATGTCTCATATTAATAAATTTAGTGAGAAAAAAAAAACTACCCATGTAAAACACGGATTACACAATACTTAAATAGTAGCTAATAAGTGGACGCACACCAATATTTTGGTCCACATCAATATCAATTAAAAACCGATTGTAGAGCTCTTGGAGTATATCAAATACTCTGTCTGGTGATGATTCCAATTGCAAGTCCCCCTTGTCAACATCTTTGGACAACTTTAGATACGTAACCACCACCATCTCCATTGTAGTATCTCTACCTCTCATTCTCATAATACACATAAACAAAAGCATCATTTGCCCTTGGCAACTGCTTAAACCATTGTAATTAAATTTTACAGCAATGGCGTCAGGTAATCAGGTATCCAAAATTCACAACCACTTAATTGGTGTGCTTATCTTGATCTTTCAGAGCCTCCCCAATAACTACAATTGTGAAGGGGTGACCCAAACATTTTTCAACAATCTGTTTTGCAATGGGATCAAGCTCTTCATCAAATCTTCCAGCATGTTCTCTGAAAAGAACCAATCCTTCTTCATTAGACAAGCGATCGACTTCAACTATCTTTTCACATCCCATCATTTCGCACACATGTGGGTTTCTCAATACAATTGCCACTTTGCATCCCACAGGAATTCCAACTTCTTCCAACTCAATGCTATCTCAAACCTCATACAGTATTATGAGCCTCCTTCTTCCATCTGGCCTTTTCCCTTTCTGACACTAATACCAAGCTTTCTTGCAACTTCACCTTGCATCTTCAGCAAGCCTTTATTGAAAACATCTATCATTGCAACGTCATCAAATAGATTTTCTTCTTTCACCTTTTCAATTACTTTATTCACCAATGTTCTCTTCCCAATACCATACTCTCCACATATGCCAATTTTACATATCTGGTCGTCAGCCAGAGCTTCCATGATTTCTTTGACTTTTCGACCTCCCTTGGGGTCTACAAAAAATTCCGACTTTCTCAATACGATGATTCTATTTGCCATCGCTATTAAAGGTTTACGGTTTTGCCCCAATTTATTCAACCCTTCAATCGATAAGCAAACATCACGTTTAACATTGTGCACTTTCACCGAACCTTCTTTCACATCAGTTATTTGTAGTAAATTACAGCTGATTAGAGCATTCACCAGGGTGCACACTCCATCTTCTATTTCTTCCAACGTTGGCAAATCTTTAAATTTGATTAAGCTTCTAACATAAATCTCGTCATTTTCTGGAAATAGACAACAAAGCAAAAGTAATGTCCTGGCTCCGCTATCTTTTAGAAATCTGTAACTCAACTCTATACACTTAGAGTATCCGGAAGTATCTTGTGTCACAGATACGACTGGATACGCTAGGTTGAATGAGTGTCCGTGCAACCTAGATCACTAGCATATGTTCTTTCAATATGAAGAAGGGAGATGAATGATGTATGGGCTTGTGTAAGAAAGAGCTTTGGTTCCCATCTGAAGCCTATTAGTTAAAAGCTTCGTGTGGGAACTGAATAATTATGTATATTTGTATTAAGGAGACTGATTAATATTTCCTGGGGCAAGGTGCCTGGAACCCAAAGTTCCAGAGGTTAATGTAGGATCAGAAATAGAGCAGATAAGATCGTCGCATATCTATATATATATAATGACAAACGTGATTTTCCCGCCTAAAACTGATTTCCATAAATTGAAACATTGGAAGCTAAAACACTATGTTTTTTTTTCTTTTACATTTATACTAAACATTTAATATTCTGACATAAGTTGACATAAATATATTTATACATTTCTAGAAACTTTAAATACATCCAAACTGTTGGTATTCTCAACACAATTCAAAATATCATGTTTGACCTTTTATTTTCCATCACATTTATATAAAGTCTGTGAATGTTCTTTACGGATGTTCAACCAATTTTCTCGCAAAGTCTTAAAAAATACGCCACTTAAATAAAATTTAGACATTTTGAACCCAAATTTTTTACTGCAACTATTATGGCTTCCATACCATCCGTCCTGAAAGACATCCACAAACAAAGATTCTAATGAATTCTCAAAGTCAAAGTTGCAAGGAAATATTTAGTCTCACCTGAAATAAACAATGAAGTTGTTGACATAGTCTAACTATAAAGTAATATTTTTTTTATAAGCATGAAGAATGGTTAAATAAAAAATATTAAGAAATGTAACAGATAAATTAATCAGTTATAAATTCAAATCTCAAAATTTGAGCTATGTATTCTTTTCAAAATAACCTTAAGAAGTATATTTAAAATTTTAGAATATAATAAATCTCAAACAGTAAAATAAAATATTTATCATTAAACAATATTTTTACTAAATACTTGACTTTATTTTAAATATTGAAGTCTCAGATTATTATATTTGTATTTAAAAAAAACTTTAAAAGTTGTACAAGGAAATAGAATGTAAAACAAAATGATATAAGCTCAATTTTCGAATTAATGAAAATTAAAAGGATTTGAATAATGGGAGAGATCGCTACGATTCTTACCGAATGTTAGGTGAATGAAATTTTGAAATGAAATAATATACGTCAAATTAAGGATGTTAGATGAAGGATTCTAACTGAAGGGTTGTATTTGTTAGACGACAGATGTTGAATTTGGTTAGGTGTTGAGGTCGTGTATTACTTTATTAAGAGTAGTTCTCTGGTAAGACCGTCTTACGAGTTTTAATTCGTAAGAGGGATCCCAACTATCTCACAGCACAACTCACCGACACATGGTGGGACGGGTCAATGAGATACGTCTTATATAAAATACATGTAATATTATTTTTTTCTAAGTTTTTATTTTATATTAATAGGTTAAAAGGGACAACTTACATGACATGGGCTTAAGGGTGGATGTTAGATTTTAATGGGCTAGGTTTTATATATAGTAGGCCTTTTAGTGTTTTTCAATGAGATGGGTTTTTTTTTTTTATTTCTCATTTTGGTAAGGAATAATTACGGGCCGGTCCCTTTTTTCTAAAATGTTAACCGTTGAAATACTCATTTTTTTAACCGCAAAAATAATTTTTTTCCTTCCTTAACCGCTGAGTCTTTTATGACGTGTCATATTTGCAACTAAGGGTTATACTTGCCCCGATTTTTGATATTTTTGACACCATAAATGAGTACATGGTAACTAACAATCACTTAGAAGAAAACACTTATTTGAGTTCAAATTATATGTGTAGGGCAGAGAACAACACAAGTTTGTTTGAAGACAATCATTCTACAGAGTTTTTGAATAGTATAAAGTGTTCAGCATTGTCTAACCATGAATTAACACTTAGGTGCCGTTTGGTAGCCAGGATTAAGGCCAGATAGGATTAATAAGCCAAGTTACCTGATGTTTGGTACGCAATAAGTGGTCGGGACTAATAGCACCAGTTATCTGGATAAAGTTATTATCCCCCTCACTATTAATACCAATGGGGAGGGTGGTATTATTAGCGCCCTCACTAAAAAAATTGGGATTAACATTTATAATCTCAAAACTACCCCCGATATACAAGTGAGGATTAATATCTAGCGAGGGCACTAATAGTACTGAGATTAATAATACTGCTTATCCTTGTCTGACTACTAAACAAGCCCTTAAGGTTGGTGTTTCAGTGATGTTGTTGAGAAACATTAACCCTGCTTCAAGGTTGTGCAATAGAATAAGACTAATTATTACCATACTTGAGAATCACGCTGTTGAAGTAAATTTTTTGAATGGAAGCAATGTTGGAGACAAAATGTTTATACCAAGAATGTCATTGTCTCAATTAGATGTGGGGTTGTCTTTTAAGTTTCTAGAAAAGATAATTTTCATTGGTAGTATCGTACGTCATGACAATTAACAAAAGTTAAGGTCAATCACTTTCGTATGTAGGACTTTTCTTCTTGAAGAAGCCAATATTCACTTATGGTCATTTGTATGTTACAGGTTCTAGGGTAACAAACCATTTTGGTTTGAATATATTAATACTGATGAAGATGGAAAACCAACAAATAAAACAACAAATGTTGTGTATAAGGAAATTTTTAAAAATATATAATATTACCAATAAAATGATATATTTATATTTAAGTAGTTGCCTCAAACATTACTTTTTTTAATTTATTCTTTTGATTTTGATTTTCTTATTTGTTTTGCTTGAATATTATATAATTAACAAAATATTTTTGTTCGTGCGTTTAACGCACGAGTGTAAAACTAGTTTACACTTAATGACAATTAGAGGTCAGCAATTTTGGTACTTGAGAAGGGAAAATACTTCAGATGTCTGTTCACACACACCTTGATGACCTTGGAGGTTATCTTTCCAATAAAGAGTACATGGTATGCCAAAGCAGCTTAGAAGGTGGTATTTTGTGTTTGGACCATAGGCAGGAAGCCTGAAGATCAAACACAAATAGATGTCGCTTCCTACTTGGGGTTACCCTTTTTTTATAGGTAAGTGTGACCCCTTGTTGGTATGAGAATTGGAGCCAAGGACCTCAAGGTCTTTGCCTGAGTGCCTTTGCCATCTCTCCCACCCCTTGGGTTCACTTGGGGTTACCCTTTATAGAAGGTTCCAGCATTATTTCTCAGGATACTGCATAAAATGAACGGACGTTTGAAGCATCATTGTTCTTGTTTAAATCCTTCAACTTGTCAAAGATTATGATTCTTTGGTAAACATGCTGTATGGATTCTATGTCTTAAATTGACTAATTCCTACTTGCTGTTGCGCTGGTTCCTATTCCACTTTTATCTTGGATAGTCCTGTCTAAGGACGGGTGAAATTGAGATAGATGTTTTGTACCTATTGTCTTGCATTTAACTAATTTCCTGAATTTGACGTGAGCATTTTAAAAATGATTAGCCAGGGATATTCTGCTAAATTCAAGCAACCATTAGTCTTAATTATCCACTTCATCTTGAATATGAGTATCCCGTCATATCAGGTTTCAAATCACCTGGCTCCAGTATTGAAGATGCCATTGGACTACCTTTGAACGGTTTATTATATCTTTGAGCATAGATATGTTATCAGGTCAATTTTTGTTAGAGAGGCATCACTTTTACCGGATCATGGAAAAGGTCTATTCAGAGGTTCAATGACTTTTTTTTTTCTTTTTTTTTTTTGATAAGTAAATAAATTGTATAGAAGGTCTTTTCAGAGGTTCAATGACTTTTTTTTTTGAGTATGAATAAACATTACTGCACTGAGGGTAGCATTTAACATGAAAACTTTTGCCAAAGAAGTGCATCTAGTTTGGTGTACTAATATTTCACGATTATTTTTCCTGATGCTTTAGGTAATGGAGTTGATCTTTTGTGGGATGTCTAATTTAAGATAGGTTAATGTACCAAAAGGAACTGCAACAAGTCCTTGGTCAAGGATTCTTTCTGAGAAGTGAGCATAAATAGCTCTATGTGAATGTACCCTAAAGATAGGTAAATGAAAGGTAATGAACTTCTCACTGTTAAGGCCTGAATTACATTTTTGAGTTCTCTCTTAATTAGCTTAAGCTTTTAAATGAGTTTCTAACTTAACATGGTTCCAAAGCTGTGATTACTTAAGGTCTTAGGTTTTGAGTCGCCCCACTTGTTTTTGTTTCCCTAATATTGTTAGCGTACCAGCAGGGGCGGAGCCAGGATCATGTATGAAGGGGGGGCCAAACTAATGCTAGAATTTTTTTTCATGTGTTATTGCAATATAAAAGGGGGCAGGGGCCAAACTTGCAACCATTACACTAATACTAAATGCACATTACAAATTATTACTAGTGAAAATATATTTTCCTTTAACTAAAAAGGGGCTATAGCCCCTGTTTCACTTAGTGTGGCTCCGCCCCTGCACACTAGCTTGCTCTATGTTTTGCTTTGTGATGCACCCAGCGATGCATGTTGTTTTATCTCTCCACTTGCTAGAAGGGTTACACGTGAGGGTAGTGTTAGGACTTGATCTACGTCGTTGGCTTGTCTCTCTAATAGCCTTAGCTTTTAGATGGGCTTGCAAACAACTTAACACTTGCAAATGCCCAGAAGAAGATAAAAAAGGATAGGTTTCAGGTTCAAATATAATTCTGTTTGAGATGTGGAAGTTCCAAAGAGACGTCAAGTTTCATGGGTGAATTTTTTAAATAAGATTAAGCTGTCTAATTGAATGCAGAATGATTGGAGAAAGATCATTTAAGGCTTATTTTAGGTGATATTTATGGCTGTTCGGTTCGTTTAGGATCTTGCGCAGGAATGAAAAACTGCCATATTTAATTTTTGGTTCGAATTGGCTGTGTTCCCGATTTTGGTCTTTTGTTTTTCTTTCTTCTTCCACTTCCTTTTTGTAGAGTGCAATTCTTTTCCTCCTCCCATATCTTTTAATTAACTTTCTTTTCTAAAAATTAAAAACTATAGAGTTCTATGGAGCATTCATGTAACAAATTGCACAAGGAAGCGACTCCGTAAATTATGTGAACATTACCTGCCAAGTGAAAAGGGCAGTTATTAAGATTGCTATTGTTCAAAGTTTACCAGATACTGCAGGGCTTTGGCCACTCAAAAACTAACATGTTCAAAAAAGTGAATTTCATCTAGATGATAATTTAAGATGGATGTGTGTTAAAGCTACAGTATACTATATATAATGGAAATAAGCTTGTGTAAGAGGGTAGAAGTAGCCTGAATATGAGATATGGTGTAGATCAATAAATACAGTAGTTGAAAAGAGTAATAGTAATATTAACAGAAATGCTTGAGAAGGGATACAGCTAAAACTTACACAAAATTTATAAGTATGTGGTAGGATGTTGTTTAGAAGTGGATATTTTGCTAAGCTGAGTATCTGAAAGTAGGATTCGTATGGTTGACCCTTGTTATTTGGACGATTGTGAAGCTCTGCAAAGCTGTACATGTTTATATGTTGATCAAAAATTGCCAGGTAGATAAATACATTGTTCTGGGAAATGCAGTATTGATTTAAGACACAATTATTTCATGCAGATTCAAGACAATGATGGAATACTTTAAGATGGCTCTGGACTGCTTCTTTGCGGTGTGGTTTGTGGTTGGCAATGTGTGGATCTTCGGAGGGCACTCCTCTGCCAGTGATGCTCCTAACTTGTACAGGTACTTCTCGTTGCCAATTTAAAGCATCTTTCCATCTTCTCCCATTTATGGTTGGTTGCTTAACCAATGACCCCATACCTCTTGATTGCAGGTTATGTATAGTTTTTCTTACCTTTAGCTGTATCGGGTATGCAATGCCATTTATCCTGTGTGCCACAATCTGCTGCTGCCTCCCTTGTATAATCTCGGTCTTGGGTTTCAGAGAGGATCTGAACCAAAATAGAGGAGCCACTACAGAATCTATAAATTTGCTTCCAACCTACAAGTTCAAGATAAAGAAAAGTAAAAATGGAAACGATAGAGAAACCAACTCAGGTGCTGGTGAAGGTGGGGTTGTTGCTGCAGGAACGGAAAAGGAGCGTGTCATATCAGGAGAAGATGCGGTTAGTCCATCTCATTCTGTATAATCAAATATTCAATTTGTCAAAGCCTACGACAAGTTTTTGATCCAATAATATGGATGTTGACGCATTTTATAATTGTTGCATTTATTTTACAGGTTTGCTGCATTTGTTTGGCTAAGTACGTAAACAACGATGAGCTTAGGGAGTTGCCATGTTCTCATTTTTTCCACAAGGATTGTGTGGACAAGTGGCTGAAGATCAATGCATTATGCCCTCTTTGTAAGAATGAAGTTGGTGAGAGCCTTATGAGTTCACTTGTGGAATCAACCGCCAATCTGCAACGGAGTAATGTGTTTTGAATTGGTAATACATTACATACTTGTCTCAGTATGCTAATACGAAACTGTGCTTTTAGAGTGTACTTTGAAGGATAAATACATGCACAAAAAGTTGGTCCTTGGTTCTTTATTGCTTTCTTTTGGTCTTGAGATGTTATAACTGGATAGTTGTCTCGATACGGTATTTGACACTCACAAAGTGAGCCTTCTGCCAAATACTTTGTGTTGGCTGTAGTTACTTACTTATATAATAAGATTGTTAACTATTAGAGTAGAAAAACCCCTTGTCCACTTCTCTATGTTAGAGAACTGAAGGTATAAACTTGATGCAAAGCCGCTATATTGGCATTCTGTTTGACGAATTGATATGGGTGATATTGTATTGGTGTTCTGTTTGTCAAATTCATATGGGGAAAGAGTTCCATGTCGGGAGTCCGCAACCCACTACCCCCACTTTTTTGTTTTGTTTTCATGTGTGGCAAGGGGTGTGTATTTTTTGGTCTTCGGCCACCATTTTCTTTTTGGTGTAATAATCGACTTTTTTCTTATGTATTGCAGTGATGAAATTCAAACCCTGTTTCTCTTGGATCTTATGTAGTAGGAGTTTCTCCAAAGAGGGCTTTCAAGTGGGTTCATACTCTCTTAAGAACAGCAGTAGGGCTCTGTATATATTGATAGAGATATTGCTACAATGTTTTTATCTTGAATTCTTCGTCTTCCTCTTTTTTGGACCGCGAAGTATGTATCATTTGTGATGAACAAACTCAGGTTAAAATAAGGGATTTTGACCCAGTTTAAGTATCTACCATGATTGGTTTCCTCCCGGCTCCCAAGCCAATTCCCCTTGGTCTTCTGTTTTGGATCCAGTTTAGGCATTGCATAAGGTTTGAGTATTGCTTTAGGTCGTAGTACAGTGGCCGAGCCTGGGTTTGTATATAAAATACAACCCATTGATCATGGGTTTGATTCACGAAAGCTATCTTCTCACCGTGGGTTTGTGTTTGTATATAATACGATCTTACGGCTATTTTCTATAAGATTAATATTCCTGATCTAATTTACCGTGTGTTGGTATAATGAGCTATGAGAAAGCAATGTTTTGTCTTACTAATTAAGATCCGTAAAACGGTCTCATATGAGACATTTTTAAGTATTATTGTAATTTTAATCATCTCTAATGTTAGTTAGATATCCGTTAACTATTAAGCTTTTCTCACATGAATATTACGAGTGGAAGTGAGGGAGCATATGACAACATTTTGTGTAAACGTTTGAATATTCATTTTTAAAACTAATGTCAATTATTGATAAACATCTCAAGAAGAATTCAAAGGGAAACAAATGGTAAAAAATATGATATTAAGTTAAAAATAATGAGTGCCCAATAAATTCATGCATACGAATATTTTGATCCACATCAATATCAATTAAAAACCGATTGTAGAGCTCTTGGAGTATATCGATTACTTTGTCTGGTGATGCTTCCAATTGCAAGTCCCCCTTATCATCATCTTTGGACAACTTTAGATACGTAACCACCACCATCTCCATTGTAGTATCTCTACCTCCCATTCTCATAATACCAATAAGTAAAAGCATCATTTGCACTTGGCAACTGCTTAAACCATTGTAATTAAATTTTACAGCAATGGGGACACGCGTAAAAAATTCACAATCACGTAATTCGAGAAGAGCATTTAACCATACATTTTTATCTTGATTTTTCAGTGCCTCCCCAATTACTACAATTGTCAAGGGGTGACCGCAACATTCCTCAACAATCTGTTTTGCAATGTGATCCAATCCTTCATCAAATCTTCCAGCATGTTCTCTGAAAAGAACCAATCTTTCTTCATTAGACAAGGGATCGACTCTAATTATCTTTTGACATCCCATCGATATGCACACAAGTCGGTCTCTCGCTACAGTTGCCACTTTGCATAACATAGGAATTCCAACTTCTTCCAACTCAATTCCATTCGAAACGTCATACAATATTATGAGCCTCCTTCTTCCATCGATCAGTCTTTCCCTTTCCCGGACACTAATACCAAGCTTTCTTGCAACTTCACATTGCATCTTGAGCAAGCTTCTTGAAACATCTATCATAGCAGCGTCATCAAGTAGATTTTCTTCTTTCACCTTTTCAATTACTTTATTTGCTAATGTTCTCTTCCCAACACCACCCATTCCATTAATGCCAATTTTCCATATCTGGTCGTCAGCTAGAGCTTCCATGATTTCTTTGACATATCGACCTCCAGCGGGGTCTACAAAAAATTCCGACTTTCTCAATACGATGCTTCTATTTGCCATCCCTATTAAAGGTTTACGGGTTTGCCCCAATTTATTCAACCCTTCAATCGATAAGCAAACATCACGTATAACATCGTGCACTTTCACACAACGCTCATACTTTCCAGCTATTTGTAGTAAATTACAGCTGATTAGAGCATTCACCAGGGTGCGCACTCCATCTTCTGTTTCTTCCAACGTTGGCAAATCTTTAAATTTGATTAATTTAGAAACCCCAATTTCAAAATCTTCTGGAAATATACAACAAAGCAGAAGTAATGTCCTGGCTCCCCTATCTTTTAGAAATCTGTAACTCAACTCTATACACTTGTACACATGTTCGGCCATTCCACGAATTTTTTCTCCAGTAGACTCTTCAAGATGATGAAGTGCATTATCCCACACACACTTCTCTTTGTCTTTAAGGGCCTTGGAAAGAGTTACGATTGCAATTGGTAAACCTCCACATTTCTTAACAATCTTTTCCGCAGTGGTAGATCGATCGGCTGTGACATGGGAATTCCCAACATTTGCTACGAAAAGATACCATGATTCTCTATAGCTCAAGACTTCAACATCAAAAATACGAGTTCCCATGTCGCTGAGCACATCTTTACTCCGTGATGTACATATCACTTTACATTCCGTAGGAATTCCCACTTCTTGTAGTGGAACTTCCTGCCAAACGTCATCCAGTATCACAAGGATCTTTCTTCCTGTGGATAATCTTGCACGAAGCTGTTGTGCTCTTAACAATATTGTGTCTTCTTCCTTCAAATTTAAACCCAACATGCCTGCTACTTCTTTCTGAATCTTGAGCAAATCTTGTGCTTGCGATACGGAAGTCATTGCAAACTCTTTAAATAAACCTTGTGCTTTTGCTCTTCTGCAAACTTCATTGGCCATAGTTGTTTTCCCTACCACCAATGCCTATATTCCAATCTTGCTAATCTTATCATCATTCAGGGCCTCCATGACTTGTTCCACAATTGACTTCCTAGATTCAAATCCCTCAGAACTTGTAACCATGGATTGAGAAAAAGGGATCCGTGTTGGAAGTTCTGGGGCTAAG
>JABEVN020004057.1:0-15727 GCA_013146195.2 Codonopsis lanceolata | reverse complement strand
CATGCTTTATTCTCGATGTCATATAATAGAATGCCTATTTGACATGTTGAGTTCGCTCTTGTCGAACCCAACTCGCTTGATTATTGATGAGAATATTTATTTGTCATGAACGAGACGCTTGTCGACCTCGTTCACTACTTGAGAATTTGTTAAGTAAACACTACTTGGCATTTACATGAGTCCAAATTGCATACCTGCCCTTGTTCACACACGCCACCGTGGCCATGGGAAGTAGCTCCCTTGTTGTAATCAATAAGAACATCATTGGTGTCTATCCCGGACATCTCCTCGGAAGGTCGATGTACTTACACACATCCGACACCATCACACTCCAGATAATAACGCTTGTATGCAGGAACTACGTAGCGGCCCGACTCTCCATATATCCTTATCCTATGTGATTTAATTACGAGCACCTATGTGAAACAATGTGCATCTTGGATATATGATCTCTATGCTTATGTGACGATATCTTGCCTTGTATGTTGCATATTGCCATGACATGCATGATTGATAGCTTACAAGTCTTTATGACTTACCCATTCCCTTTCTTGCTTTAGATCCTAGCAAAACAGGTCCTTCCGCTGAGGTTTGCGGTGTTCGTGTCTGTTCCTCTTTTTGGTCCGACGTTGCATTGAAGAGGTGGTTTAGATGTCCTCTTCCTTTCTTTTGTTATTTTGCATGAGGGCGATGGGTTAAAGCAAGTCAATTAGACTATGCTTGGGAATTTGTATAGAACTTGAACTTGTTACTTTTATTAGCTACTTGTAATTTAACACTTGTAGTAATTGTATTCCTTTTTATGCCGGCATTGTGTAAGCCGTGCTTGGTTATCTTGTTAATAGTTCACTACGTATAAGTCTTCCGCTGAGCATCCTATTAGCTCTTATCTAATTCCTGTCCATAAACTGTTAGCTTGGGTTCCGGCATGTAGTGTCGCCGATGACTTGGTTTAATTGCTTAACTGTTTTTAGTTTGAAAGTTTTAAAATACCGCCTTTTAGGGCCGAGGTGTATACGCTCTAATGTTGCGTCACGTCGTTTTCTTTAATTAAGTCCTTGCATGTTAATTGTCCACTTGTTTCCCTCCTATTTGGGCGGTCTGACCCTCGGTTCCACCTCGGGCCCGGGTCGGGTCGCCACATTAAATATGATGGGCTAAATGGGCGCCCACCTAGACATCCACACATGTGAAATCTAAAAATTCTAGGGTTAAATTCTGACTAGTTCTTTTTCTAAAGTTTTTAACCTCAAAAGTCCACTGTTCTTTTTTTCAACCGCAAAAGACCATTTTTTCGAAATATTGTTCCGAAAATGTCATCGTCTCCTTCAATAGCTCCGGCAACACACTTTGGATTTGAAAATCACCATTGTTGATTCATTAATGAAGCTGTGCTGGATTGAATGAATTTTCAGTAGGACAAAGGCGGAGGAGGAGGGGGAAGAAGAAGGCTTATGACAGAGGAGATGGAAGAAGGTGGAGGACATGGTCTGATTCATTATCATTTTGTAACGCAGTGCAAAAATAGAGGAGGAGGAGAATATTATGATGAGTCGTATCCCAAGTGATTTGGAAGTATGGGATGCTATGAAAGATTTGAATGCAGATAGCCCTCCTGGTTCAGATAGCTTTACGGGGCATTTCTTTCAGGCATGTTGGGAGATTATTAAGGAGGATGTTGTTGAAGCGGTTAAGGAATTTTTTCAGGGTGCTCCTCTTCACCGTGGTATCTCTTCGACTGTGTTATGGTTCTTATTCCAAAGATTGCTTCCCCTAGTAATTTTGGAGATCTATGTCCGATCAGTTTGTGCAACTTCACGTGTAAAATCATGCCGAAAATTATGGCTAGAAGGTCGGTTGGCATTCTACCTAAAGTTATTTCTCTGGAACAATCAGGCTTTGTTAAAGGTCGTGTTATTCAGGAGAATATTGTTGTGGCCCATGAATTAATTAATAAAATCAACCGTAAGGTTCATGGTGGGAATGTGGTGTTTAAACTGGACATGTCGAAGGCTTATGATAGGCTTGAATGGCCTTTTCTTTTAAAGGCTCTTCGTGCCTTTGGTTTCTTCCCCAGAGTTTGTGGTTTAATTGAGCGTCTGCTTGATAATATCTGGTATTCTATTCGTATAAATGGATCAAATTATGGTTTCTTTAATTCTTCAAGAGGTGTGCGTCAGGGGGACCCTCTTTCTCCGTTACTTTTCATCCTTGCTTAAGAAATTTTGTCGAGAGCCATTAAAAGAGGGTTTGAGATGGGACGTCTTGTTCCCTATGACTATGGTCGTGGGAATTTAATAATCTCTCACTTATTATATACCGATGACATGATCCTCTTCAGTAATGCTAGGAAGAGTACGATTCTGTAGTTCCGGAGTATTTTATCTTGCTATGAACGTTCCTCGGGTCAGCTCATTAATCTTCATAAGAGTGGCTTTTATACTTCCAAATTTTGCTCTCGTCACAAGATTCATAAAATTGCGGAATGGTCTGGTTGTTTGCATCGATCCTTTCCAATGACGTATTTGGGTCTTCCTTTATTTTATGGCAGAATCAGACGTAGATCTTTTGAGAGTTTGGAGCTCTGCATTCGAAGAAGAATAGAGGGATGGCAGTCTCGTTTGCTCTCTTTTGGTGGTAAAATCATCTTAATCAGATCGGTTTTAAACAACATTCATGTTTATGCTCTTTCGGTTATTAAGGTCCCATTGGGAGTTATCCGACGTATTGAAAAGGCTATGGCTAATTTTTTATGGGGTAGTGCGGGCAGCCATAGAACTCATTGGGTATCTTGGGACAAGATTTGTAGGCCGTTGGAAGAGGGTGGTTTGGGCATTCGTTCCATGGTGCAAATTCGAGACTCTTTTCAAGCTAAGTTGGCTTGGAGCGTTCTTCAAGGTGATAGTCTTTGGTCTAATTTTATCAGATCTAAGTATCAAAATCCTGAAGGCTTTGTGGCTCCAGTTTCTTCATCTCATGTTTGGCGGGCTGTTTATGCCCATTTGGTTGTTATTATGCATCACAGTAGGTGGTTGCTTGGTGAAGGAAAGGTCTCGTTTTGGAATGATAATTGGATGGGGATCAAGTTAGAAGGGCCTCGGCCAGTTGATATTAAGCTCACGGTGAATACTGCTTTCTCTCAGCTCCCATACTTTCTTTCCCTTATTCCTGCTCAGCATCATAGCGACATTTTACGTATTCACTTGGACGAGAATACCCCGGATAAGCTTCGGTTTTGCAAGACTTCTTCTGGTAATTTTGAAGCTAAAGTCTACTGGAATCTCTGTCGTTCTCATGATCCTATTCTTTATTGGGCCAAACGTATATGGTAGTCATGGATCCCCATGAAAATAAGTGCTTTTGGTTGGAAACTTTTTTATGGGGCTATTCTTGTAGACATGCGCCTTCAATCCCGCAATGTGCTTGTTGTTTCCCGCTGTGTTTTTTGCTCGAACAATCATGATTGTGAGTCTATAAGCCATCTGTTTCTTCGGTCGGAAGTAGCTACAAATTTATGGACCAGGTTGGCTCGTCCCTTCAACAAAATTAACAGCTATTCGTCTATTGGTCATCTTTTCCGAATCTGGATGGAAGGTGTGTCTTCTCGCTCGCAATTTGGGGCTGTGCAAATTGGAACTCTTCTTTATGGCTGTTGGAGCATCTGGAAAGCTAGGTGTCTTGCAACCTTTGATAATGTTCCCATGTCCAGTAATTTGATTTATAATCAGGTTGTTCACGGTTTTAAAGATGTTATACGTGTCTTCAATCCATAAGTTTCATGTTCGGCCAGGGATCAGACTTGTCTGTGAACTTTGAATGTGCCTATTCGAAAGTCAAATATGAGAAAAGGTAGCTGGATCCGTTGGCTTTCTCCTACTACTTCTTATGTCAAACTTAATACCGATGGTTCCTCTATAGGGGGTATTGCTACGGGTGGAGGTGTTATTCGTGATTGTAAAGGTTTCTTTATATATGGCTTCTTGCGATATTATGGTCTTGGTAACAATACAAGTGCTGAATTTCAAGCTATTCATGATGGTTTACTGTTGTGCCGTAGTTTGAATTTTGATAAGGTTATGGTGGAGGTTGATTCTAAGGTGGTGGTCATGGCTATCACGGGTCGTCAGGGATGCCCCTGGATTTTTATGTATGATCTCCGTAGATGTTTGGGCCTTTTGGGTAACTACGAGATTCATCACATCTTCCGCGAGGGGAATTCAGTGGCTGATCGTCCTGCTTTCTCAGCTCATCAAACTGGTATTGACAAGGACTTTAACATGGTCTCTCAGCTCCCAAACGAGGTTCGACGTGTGCTACAGCATGATGCTTTAGGTCTTTATTCTTTTCGTAAACATTTATGTTAGGTCTTCCTTCCTTTATTCTGTTATTTCAGTTTCTTTTCGAGGTCAGGCTCCTTCGTTCTCCCATTTATAAGGGCCAGGCTGGTTGTCCCCCTCAAGTTTGTATTCTTTTTTTTATTAATAAATTTTGCAGGGTGCCGTCCCTGTTTCCTTTAAAAAAAAAGATTAATAATATTTTATGTATAGTGGTTCAAAAATTAATTCATCGAGGTACATAAAAATTGTTACCACGGTGCAATTATAATAGACAGTTAAACTATTGAACTGTAATGCAAAAATTAATGTAATAAAATTGATGAATTGCAGTGCAATAGGACTAGACAATTAAACTATTGAACCGCGGTGCAAAAATTAATGCAATAAAATTGATGAATCGCGGTTCAGTAGGCACAAGCATGACGATCAATATATATATATATATATATATATATATATATATATATATATATATATATATATATATATATATATAGTGGTCTCCTCGAAGACTGGCCTCTTACTTGATCCTTATCCGTAAGACAGATCTATCCAGACTAAATGGGTCAAAATTCAAAAATCTCAATGTAACCCTTAGTTTTTGAAAATTACAACGCCACCCCTCATATTTATATATGCATAGTGTCATTTTTTTACTATTAACAGTGTCCCTTTATAGTATAAAATGTGTCATTTTTGGCCTTAGAAGTGGCACTTTGCATTTTTAATGAAAAATATAATTTTTCCTAAAAAAAAGTGTTACTTTTTGGGCTTAAATGTGTCACTTTTAGTCTTAAATGTGTTACTTTCACTTTGAGAAGTGTCATTTTTTTTATCAATAAAATCCATTACGTTTGATATTAAAGTGTTACTTTTTTTTTAAATAGAAACAGGGGCGGCACCCTGCTAGATTTTATTAAATAAAAAAGGAAATACAAACTTGAGGGGGACAACCAGTTTTGCCCTTAAGAGTGTCAATTTTTATTATTAAGAGTGTCATTTTTTAGTATTAAGAGTGTCACATTTTAGTATTAAATGTGTCACTTTTTAGTATTAAGAGTGTTACTTTTTAGTATTAAGAGTATTACTTTGTATTTTAATGAGAATTATAATAAATTTCCCTTTATAGTGTCACTTTCAACCTTAAAATATGTCACTTTTATCTTTTCAATGTGTCGCGTTTGGCTTTAAATGTGTCATTTAGTATTTCGTTAGAGTCCATTAGGGTCCATCAAGTATCCCAAGGCAAATTGATGCTAATGGATTGCTAACGGAGCTAACAAAGGATTAAACTAGCTGTAAGGCGTGGGAAACATAAGAATTTCGGCGGCAAACCTTAAATGTATCGTTGTGAACCATCCCGACTGATTCCTTTTTGTGAAATCTTCTAACATATTATTTATTTATTATGACCCGTGAATTCCTTTTTTGGTTCTATTTGCTTCAGTTTTCGAGCTCTCAAGCTCGGGGCTTCACTATGTTAACGCTTCCGCATCTTCGATTTTTGTTGACTCGTATTTATATACGATTGTACATTCATGTTTAGAGCTTGATAGCTCTATTATTTGACTTGCACTATTATTTACTTTGTCCTTGTCCTCTTCTTGTTTTTGTTTAGCAGCACGACCTCGAGATTCTGTGCTGGGATCTGGGACGGGTCATCACACATAGTCCCCTGGCTATCAACGTTCTTTTCTTCTACTGCAACTCTTTTTTAATTGAAAAACATCATCATCTACTCATATCCTTTCAAGTAGGCCCATACTAATATCAGATTCTCTCATTGCTTAGTGATCTTGCACTGAAGTATATAGGAAAGCGACTAATAAGAGAGAGACGTTCGACTGAAGAAAGATAAAGAGATTTTATTTCTCCCTTTGAGCAAGGCAAGGCGAACGTGTTTCTTGGTGGTGGTGGTGATGGCGGTAGAGGAAATTATTGGGTGGTTAGGAACGGTGGTCGACACAACTATAAGGTTGCTAGTAGTGGTTTAGGTGGAATACAACATTGTTAGATTTTCAAATTTTCATATGAGTTTAGGTTTCAATCTTCAAATTTGAAAATTTAGAAAATTGAATTTTGGTTTGTAAATAGTGACATTTAAGGTTGTGGTAGTGATGGTCGGTCTATAGATGATGAGTTTTGCAAATGAGTTAGTTAGAAGAAAGGAGTAAAGAATTAGAAAAATAAATAAAATGCAATCAAAAAATAATTTTTAGGTTAATGGTGAAATTGGAGGTGGTAGTTGTGGTAAATGGTATTGGTAGTGGGTCTATGAATGATGAAGTTGATGGAAGAAAGTGAAGCATAAAAAATTAAATTAAATGAACTCTAAATTTCATTTTCGGGAGTAATGCATTTGTTTTATTTATTTAGATATGATAAAAATTATAATTGTTTTTGGATTATTGAAACAAATATTTATTATTTTAATTAAAAGTATATTTTAAATACAAAATGGTTAACTATATAATCAAATCTCATTTCGCACCTCCAAGAAAAATGACAAAAATAATCTTCATGTGACATGTACATGTTATTTTCCATTACTATTTTTATTGCCAATAGATAAGATAAGGCAAAGTTGGACAAATAGCAAGATAACATATATGAAAGTGAGTCACTTCATAGGTTAAGGTGCAATAAGATTTAGTGAGTAATTTTGGCCCCATCGAAATTAAACCAAAATACTAATTTCCCCCTAAAATATCCACAAAATCCACTTTGCCCCTTAACATAATTTTGTATCATTTACATATTCTACATTTTTCCCTGTTTTCCTCCAAGCCACGACAAACATTAGAAAGATAACAAAATTGACCCATACCCCAATTTGGTGTGGTTATGTAAAATTTGGTGATGTGAATGTCATGTATTGTAATCGCACTAGTAGATATGGTGGTGAAGAATGTTTAAGATCGAGAATTTCCTCCAGTCAAACTCCCAATGATATTAACGTTTCCAACGAGAAATTTGTTGGAATATAAGCTAAGGACGATGAAGACTAATTGAACTATGGTATGACTCATCATTTTCGTATACATCTCTGATGGGTAACTATGGAAGTGAATCCTATATGGATTCTATGACATTGGGGGCCCATAAATACCCCTTCATAAACACTAAACAAGGTACGGACACTTTCTTGAGCTTCAAATCTCTGTCAAATTGCCTTTTGACTCACACGATACTTATTGTCACGCCGGAGTGGTTTCGTGAGGCCAAACCTTAAACTCCCCTTAAGGTGTTTTCGTATTCTTAGACAGGTTCAAGGAAGCATATCAATCCATACAATCAAGCCCAGATATCCTACGCATCAATCAGACGGCCTAAGCTAGATTTTGTAACATCAGGTTCAAATCTGAGTGTCGATTTTTTATCAAATTTTACTTTATGATTTGATATTGAATGACTTATTCATTGGTGAAATTCATGGTGTATGATTGAGTATTGTGTTTTACGAGAGAGAAAGGGAAAAACGGAGGGTGGATTTTGGTCATTTAGCATCGGCGACTGTAACGACATTAATTTTTGGTGAGTTCTTATCCGTGACAGCCCTAACGACCTGAGTGTGATTTTCTGAGGTTGAGTTTTATCTCTATTGATCTTTGATATGATTCACATCAATTTATTATTTTTCTATATAAAAGTTTGAGTAAAATATTTATACACTTGTGAGTTTTATCTTTCTTAAATCCACATAAGAGGTCACTACTAAGAAGAAGCAGAGAAAGCATTGTCTTAAATAGAAGATGTTAAGAAAGTTTCTCTTTAGGTAAGAAAAGGAGAAAGTGTTGTTGGAGAAATGACCTAGGACCATGCACGTGAAATACCAAGTGAAAAGAAACCTCACAAGGCGAAAATCACTTAGATGGGCACAAAATCATTGTCTAGAAAGAACATTGTTTGGCTTAATATCACAGTGAAAAATTGGTGTCCTACAATCGTAATGTAGATAGTCCAGTGTGGGTGCCACATCAATTGTAAACACAACCATATCTTCCTTCACCAATCAAGTTTTCTGAAGAGAACTCCTTGTTCGATTGAGCTAATTCGACATAAGAAATTGAGGTACGATATTACAAGCTTGAGCATGTGTTATTATTACAAGCTTTAGTATTAGTGTCGTTAGATCAAATCTACTTAGATTTTTATACCGTTAGATCAAATTTACTCTTTTTTAGGTAATGACATGGACTTTCTAAATCATCACAACATTATTTATCTAACGACTCTAACACTAAAGCTTGTAATAATATCACAATATTAGCTCGTAATATCATTTGCCTAAGAGATTTTTAGACGTTGGCTCTCCTTTGTTGCAGCCAGTGGCTGGGGTTGTCCGACTCTTCTTTGCCAAAAAATTACACAAATACATGCTAGTAGCAAAACTATCGAGAGAGGGATAGGAATAGCAAGGATAACTATAGTGCGAGCAGATAACTTCCTCTGTTTCTTAGCGATATTTGTTGGACATGCATGCAACATTAACTGTTAATCCCTCCACATAGATTCTTATTTCCTTGAAATGATAACTCGCTGATGTTTGTGAAAACTCCTTCGCTTGGAACTTCACCCTCGAGCATATTAAAGGAGAGATTTAGATTCGTAGCAATTGCAACTTTCCAATAGACTCCTCGGAATTATCCCTTGGACAAATTGTTTCTAGAAAGATCTATGTCTTGAATGCTTTTTAGTTGTCTCAAAAATGAAGGAATAACTCCTTTGAAAAAGTTACCTTGCATATGGAGTGATTCAAACATCAGACAGTTGCCAATTAATATTGTTCGGAATTTCACCCAACATAATGTTTTCCGAAATATCCATCCTGGGAGGATTTTTCAAGCTACCTACTATTAGAAATTGTAGGAGGCCCAAAGTTAGTGTGGCGAGCCCATTTCTAATTAGTTACTCTAAGCCCAATCTAGCGGCCCATCTCTTCGCAGCCTCTACCCGCCTCTTTTGGTCCAAAGCCCTTTCTTGGCTTGTGGTTTAGCTTGGGGTAGCCTAGTCTTTACACCTTCTCTATTGTCTCTGCATCTGCCGCCCTTATTCATTTATGCTCCTTCCTCGTCATTTGCATAATAGAGAATCCATAGTGTGAGAGAGAGACAGACTGAGCGATCTAGTCGAAGATCTGTGAGTGAGCGGTTATAGAGAGAGAAAACCAAGAGAGAGAGAGAGAGAGATGGCGAGACATCAGTTGTTCGCCCCAGCCCTTCATCTAATTTCATCGGTGATCTTCTACCTTCTTCTTTAAGCCGCCTCTCGAATGAGTGAGGGAGGTGAGTGACGGTGGTCAGAGTCCTTTGTGAACTATATTTCCATCTTGTGTCTGTGGCGGATTCTCGTTGGGGCGAAGTTCACGTAAGCTTCTTGTCTCCGAACCTCGGTTTTCTTCTTCTTTCCGTTTACCGGGTTTGTGTTATTTGACGGTCGAGCCTTTTGTTGGTGGCTTTGACCTTGGCAAAGGAGTGTTGGTTCCCCAATCAAATTCCTTGGTGGATATTGGCCGTGAGAGGGTATCTCGAGCCTGAAGAGATGCGTGGTGAGGTCCTTGACACAGGACGGCGAGTCGTGCTCAGCACACGGTTTGAGTGCTCTCCTGGCTTTCACTACTTAACTTATACTGCTTAATAGTCTTTATAACTCGTGTTGGTTATCGATTATTGTTTTAATACTTAGTGCATTAATATATGTCTCTCATTATTCTACTCGCCTCTACTCGTTATTGTTTAGTTGGTTGGTTTGCTCAACAAAATATTCCTCCTCTGTTAACTCATAACAAAGTTGGAGCAATATTTTGACCTGTGTTTCCGCATTCATAGATAGTAACTTTACTTTACTATTTTGTAACCCCATGTGATTAAAATGTTACCCCCATCCCAAAGTTGTAACGTTATCCGCTTTATTTTAATCTTGGGTCTGTTATTCGTTCTCCGTTAACTCCGCTTGTATTGGAACAACTCCCCGGCTATAGTTCGTGTATTGGTGCAATCACCCAACAAGGGTATCGTGAGCCACGCCCTTGTTCCCCGCATCGTGAATTCGGAGAGTCCCTTCAATCAATATTTAGAAACTCTCTCCTAGAGCTTCTTGGTGAGCTTCAAGTTACCCGCTTAATATATTGCTTATTTGTGCTTGGGTTTGTTGCTCTATTCCAGAACTGTTTAAGTGCTCCTTTTTGCTTCACTAGTTTTTTAACTGCTTTAGTTGATCTTGCTTCCTAGTTATTTGATATCTCTGCTTCGTGTTATTATTTGGTGTTCTCGCCTGCTTCTAGAAAATCTTTTGGAATGGAAACTTCTTATGGCTTAGACCTTTTAACGAAAAAAAACGGACTTTTCAATTTGGCAATTAAAAATGAAAAGCATTTTGATAAAAGAGAAAGTTTTTAAAGCCATAACTCATAACTTTCCAAAAGATGCTTCCGAAGATACTATTCGCGAAATGGACGAAAGTGCTTATGCTTCTCTTATTCTTAATTTGTCTGACTCTGTGATGCGCAAATGTGGAAAACATAAACACGCCAAAAGTCTTTGGGAAAAATTAGAAGAAATTTACTTTGAGAAAACTCGCCTAGTAAAATTCATCTTCTTGAAAAGTTTTTCGAAAAGTTTTTCGCCTTTAAGTTAGACTTAAACAAAGACATGGAGGACAACATTGACGCATTCACTAAGTTAGTAGAAGATATTAAACAAACCGAGATGAACATATAGATGATTATACCTCAATCGTGCTTTTAAATGCGATACCCGAATCTTATGCCGACATGAAATGCGCGATTAAGTATGGTAGAGATAACATCACACTTGATACGGTGATTACTAGTCTGAAAGGCAAAGAATTAGATTTAAAAGCTGCTAGGAAAGGTAAATCTAGTTCCGGTGAGGTTAATATGGTGAGAGGCCGAACTTTGGAAAGAAACAGTGAACAAAAGAACAATCAAAATCAGAATCAGGGAAAGAATCAAAACTCCGGAAATGGTAGGAATAGGAGCAAGAATAGATCAAAATCTAGAACTAAAGGCCGTGAATGTTATAATTGTGGAGAGATTGGACACTTTAGGAAGGATTGCCCTAATCCTAGGAAAAGAAAACGCAAACCAAAGAAAATGATTGCAACATGGCTTCCAATAGTGATGGTAATGTTGAAGTCTTTATGGTAACCGAATTATATGATGATCAACCGCGAATTCTGCTCATTCTACGCCTCGCATGCAAAAAATGAATGGTTGGTAGATTCTGTTGTACTTATCATATGTCACCATTTAAGAGTGTTTTTACCTCGTATAAAGAATTGGAAACTGGATTTTTCTCCATGGCAAATGAAAGAAAATGTCAAATTGCTGGTATTAGTGATGTTTGTCTTCATTTGATTCTGGAAATTGTTTGACCTTAAAAAATGTTCGACATGTTCCCCGATTTGTGTAATAACTTGATTTCTTGTGCCGCTTTGGAAGATGTGGTCTTGAGGGTAAATGGGGAAACGGGTTTATGAAAATTCTTAAGGGTTCTTTTGGTGATCAAGCTAAGGCCGAAACGCCGAAATCTTTATATTTGCTCGTATGCCTATGTCTTGTTATGATAATTGTGTGAATCTTGCTAAAGAAGATAAACCGAATTATGGCATAAAAGACTAGGTCACATGAGTTCTAAAGGACTTGAAATCTTGAACAAACCCGAGTGTTTGGGAAGGATAAGATTTCGAATTGTTCTTTGTGAAATATGTGATGAGCAAACAAAAAGCGAGAGAGCCTCCCCAACCTCTCAAAGGTTTTCTTCAAAACGCCTTAGAATACATACATGCAGATGTGGGGTCCTCATGAGTGTCCAACGCACGGTGGAAATCGTTATTTCTTGTCGATCATTGATGACTTTTCGAGAAAAGTGTGGTTGTTTTTGATGCAAAACAAATCGGATGTGTTTGAGAAATTCAAGAATTGGAAAACTTTAATTGAGAACCAAACATGTTTAAAAATTAAGACACTTAGGACCGACAACGGGTTAGAATTCTGCAATCATGACATGGATAGTTTTTGTGTGCAAACGGGATTTGGAGAGGCAAGACGTGCCTTACAACAACAAAACTCGCGGAGAGAATGAATCGAACCCTTCTTGAGCGTGTGAGGAGTATGCTAGCTCGTCGGGTCTCCTAAAAGTTTTGGGAGAGGCGGGTTTACGCCGCTTACCTCATAAATAGGTCCCCGTCCGTTCCCTTTACATGGTCGTTGTCCCGAGGTGGTGTTTTCTCGGTAGGGAGGTAGATTTCTCAAACTTGCGTGTGATTTGTGAAAGGCCTATGCCCATAGAAAGCTAGATAAACTTGAACCTAGATCGGTGAGATGCGTGTTCTTGGGTTACCCGGAGGGCGTTAAAGGTTATAGGTTGTGGTTGCGTGAGGAACCAGGTTTCAAAGTGATTATTAGTAGGGATGTGGTGTTTAATGAGAATGAATTTCCCTGCTTGACTGTTCCCGCCGAGCCTATCCCTCCCCCGGCTCCCATTATGGTGGAGCATCCCATAGGATCAAGTGATGCTAGTGACCAATCCGAAAATTTGAATTCTGAAATTGGTGGAAATTCTGAAAATGCGAATGTGGATAATTTGCATGAATTGCCTGAAAATGTGAATTCTGATATTGAGAATGATATTCCTGAAAAATGAACTTGTTGAGCAAAATGAAGATAATGAAAATGGACAAAACGAAATCCTTGAATTGGATGATTTGCATGACTATCAACTTGTGCATGATAGACCTAGACGGATTTCTAGGCAGCCTTCCCGTTTTGATGATTTTCATATGACTTCATTTGTTTTCGGTGTGTTTGAATCTATTGATAATTCCGAGCCAAAGACTTATAATCAAGCTTTAAAATCTGAAAATTGTAATGATTGGATTAATGCCATGAATGAAGAGATGAATTCGTTACACATTAATCAAACTTGGATTTTAGTGCCTAAGCCTAAGAACTGTTTTGTAGTTTCTTGTAAGTGGCTTTATAAAATCAAGGGTGAATCAGATTCAATTAGGTTTAAAGCTAGATTAGTGGCTAAGGGATTTACTCAAAAGGAAGGAATAGATTACACTGAAATTTTTGCTCCCGTTGTTAAGTTCACAACCGTTAGGATTATGCTTGCTTTGGTAGCTCAATTTGATTGGGAATTGAAACAAATGGATGTTAAAACTGCCTTTTTGCATGGTGATTTGGTTGAAAAAATCTATATGAGGCAACCCGAGGGATGTTTTGTAACCCCATGTGATTAAAATGTTACCCCCATCCCAGATTGTAACGTTATCCGCTTTATTTTAATCTTGGGTCTGTTATTCTGGTTAACTCCGTTTCTTGTATTGGAACAACTCCTGGCTATAGTTCGTGTATTGGTGCAATCACCCAACACCTACCTATGAAGGTAATGATCCAGTCAAGTGGTTTTCAGCTAAGATGAGGCCAAGTGAGAGGGACCGAAGAGTAATGATTATTGAGGTATGGCTCCATAGAGATGATTCTGCATGAGAGACAGCCCTTCCAAGTTGCTGCAATTACCTAAAAAGTGTCAGCTTAATTTATAATCATTTCTGTTTATAATACACAATTTCTTAGTTTGTCGGTTTAGTTTAGAGATTATATAGGGTGTAATAGTTGGTTAATTAGTAAGTTATAATGTTCTTCATTTTTTACAGTCTCCATTCTCTCTAGATCTGTTCTTGTCATGATTCCTGTGATTATGTTGACCGATTCATGATTTTTCTTATCATTAAGTTTAAAACTCAAACATCCAAGAACTTTCAAGAACGAACATTACTATATCTTTGATGCCTTAAGTACTTGACAATCAATATCAACTTTTTTAAACATTCTCGATTATCAGAATTTGTGCTTTCGACTTGTTGGATTAGATGACTTGATTATTTGTTAATTTGAATTAATAAATGTAATGCAATGGCCTTTCAATTAGGGTTTTGTTCATATAAATGTTGTTGCCCTAAGTGAAATAATGAATTATGCACCGTCTTTACCCCGAACCAGGTTTCTCCTCTTCCGTTTTTCTTTGCTATTCTTATGGTTGTTTGTTTCTGTTGCATAACAGGACTCATTCAAGATTTATTAGATTCTTATGATCTTTTTTAAAAAATTGACATGATTGAAGAAAGATTCTTAGTACTGAATGCTCTAAATCTGGAAAGAGAATGAAAATTCTGGTTCATGCTAAGGTAATTCTATCTCTAAGTGCTGAGGTAGCAATTCTCTCCCTAAGCATTAATTATCACCAAACAACCTACTATATTTACTATCATCATTTTGGAAAGGAAAGATAAACCCTTGACTGAATTGCTCTATATAAAGGCACCTTTGTATCAAACTAGCTATATATTCTTCATTCTTACAAACATGACAAAGACATCAACTGTGTCCATCCAAGGAGGAGAGAGAATGAAGATGAGAAAGAGGAAGAGGAAGAGGAAGAGAGAAATATTCCTCAGTTCAGGTGAGTACTTTTTCGTGTGTTCTAATATAAGATCTCCTTCCAAATCTTTTTCTTTTATATATCTAAATCTTATTAGACATGGTAATTTTGTATGTAGGATAAGAGATGAGGTCGTTGTTAATGGCTTTTCACTAGCTTGGAGCTCTAGGCAAATGCATCATGCCAAGTAGCGTCTGCATCAATCTTGGAAAAGCTCCCCACCAGCTTTGTATCGCTTTCGTGGCTACCTAGGGTTCTGTTGAGGGAGAATTTGATAACTAGTCGACGATGAGCTGATATTATTTCATTGATTGTCCTTATTAATGTCTGTGACAGTTGATTCCTCATTGAGTTCAGGAAAGAATCATCAAATATAAGGTGTGGAATGTAATGGCAATTTATACTCCAGCACTTGACTAGACACTTGTTCTTGCAGCATCTCGTATTGGAAAAGGCATAATGATGGTTGGAAATCATATCAGAAAGAAAAACCTTATTTTTTTTAATGTCTTTTCCAATAAGAGATGCTGCAAGAGCAAGTATGTCAGGTTGCTGGAGTACAAATTGCCATTATATTCTCACCCTATATTTTGCGATGATTCTTTGAAACTCAATGAGAAATCAACCGTCAAAGACTTAATAGGGAAAATCAACCAAACTGTATAAGCTCATCGTTGACCAATCCTTAAGTTCTCCCTCAACAGAATACCAGTTAGACATGCATGAGAAGACCCAAAACTCGACTTGTCCTGGAGGTTATCAATTTATCCTCAAGTTCTCTCAAAGTTCATGAAATTCATAATTTACATCCTTTCACAATTCAATTAACCATTATTGGTCAACATGTTCCTTCTCCAACTATAAGAGATATATTTAGTAGCGCTCATCAAAACACAAGTATCTTTATGAAATATCAGACCT
>JABEVN020004056.1:0-15744 GCA_013146195.2 Codonopsis lanceolata | reverse complement strand
AATACGGCCCAGCCGTCGAAACTGGCCAGGTACGGGGTCAAGAAGCGGCTGAAGGAGAACTCGGTGCTTTCGAGCTTGCCACGTTCACGCCAGTAAAGATTGTTTTCACGCAATTCGGATTGTTTGATCGGTATGACTTCGACGGGGATGGAGGACCGTTTGAGGATTGAATACCTGCAGACCTCGTAAGCTATGTCTTCGCGCGGATCGTAGCCGACGAAGATCTTGAACGGCTTCACATTGGCGGCGCCATTGCTTGTGTGGTCGTTGCTGCTTGCCAAATTCGTTGCATGTGAATGGATTACGCCATTGAAGATCACATCTGGTGCCGACATTAGGAAAGAGAGCGAGAGAGATTGTAGATCTAAGGGGGTTGACAGCGAGTCTTTGGGATAAAGAAAAACGCGTCAAAGTGGGAAATGCGGTTGAGATTAGAGATTGACGAGGGGGGTTGAGTATTTAACGGAAAGTATGGGGGTACTACAGGTTGTCCAATTTCTATGGGCGGAGATCTAGCGTGTGGAAATTCTACAATCTTTGCTCTTGCTCCTCCCCCGGGATATTTGAAAGGCACCCATTTTCTCTTGCGGTTGCAATTATTTAGCGGGGAAGGATAATAAAAAGGTCAAACGCGGTGGGAGCCACGCGATGGAGCAAGCAAATATTTCCACCGACGCTGGCTCCAGAGTGTTTGTCCAAGGGTCGCACGTGTGGAGTTTTGGGCGGTTGAAGCTTTTCATATTCATATTCCTTTCAAATACGAATGAGATGTAATTTAAAAATGTTATTTTCATATCGTAGTAGTTGTTAAAAAACAATTATATTTTTATGTCTTAAATTTGGAAAGTAAACTCTTTAGTGAAACTTCTTAAAATAAAATAATGACTCGCTAGGAGCCGGAGGGAGTAACTAATAGTAAAATGTTAAGCCTATTTCTCACTCAAATTAGTTAAATGGCTGATACTCCCAATTCTACCTTTCATTTAAGCTTGGGAAATGGTAGACCTGCATTTCTTTTCTGTCTTCAACCAGGCTTCCATATCACCCATTCTTCCCTATCTCCAACGACAATTCATCAAACAAAGTTACCGCTTAGCAATTCTCAGTATCTTCCCCCACCAACTCCATCGGGCATGTGTATCTCCTTTTATTTTAACTCTTCCCGTATTTCGACTCCTTTATTTCTCCTGTCAAATCTACGAGCAAGAGGTAGAAATGATGGACTAATTTGAGCAAGAGGTAGAAGGCAGGGTATTTTTGGGTGTTCATGGAGGATCCAACGTTATCTCGCGCGTTTTGAAAAAAAGCTACTATTTGTGGCATTTAAAACGCACATGCATTTACAAAACGCAACGGTACGAAACCACACTATTAAAACGATTTTCTTTGATAAAAAGTTGCGTTTTAGAGCATTTTGGGGGCAAAACACTCTACCAGACATGCCCTAAAATATAGGAGTATATATTTTTAATATTTACTAGAGTTGTTCAAATCTATCAAACTACTTTCATAATTATTTTGTAGTTTTATTATTTGAACATTTGTGAATTTTAATCTACTTGATTATTTCTATTGATTTTTTTTTCAAAATATATATTAAAAATGATAATGGACACTCATTTAATGACGAATTGAGTAATAAATAAAAAATATTATTAAAAATGAATAAATTCTTCAAACACAACACATTTTCATTAAAGTTTCGTACTTAATGAATCAGAAAACTCGTTTACTTTTCGGGGGCGCTGCTCCATTGACTTGACCGGGCAAGTCGATCCCCGTTTCACTATCCAACAATGATGATTTTCGAATCCAATGTGTTTGGTGGAGCTGTTGAAGGAGACAATTACATTTTTTGAATAATATTTTGAAAAATGGTCTTTTGCGGTTGAAAAAAAGAAGGGGTACTAGAGGGGTTACAAACTTTGGAAAAGAGACCTGCCATGATTTACCTTTTTTTGTGATAACCGAGTCGATCCCTTATGATGATATTATAACCGAAAAATCTTCTATATTTGTTTTCAACCGCTAAAGTACACTTTTGGTGATTAAATAACGAATATACCTTTAATGAAAAAACGAGCAGCGCAAAACTCTTTCAAATTTGGGTATTGAAATGCACAATTGAAATCTGTCAATATTTGGGTGTTAAAATTCAAAAAGTCACTGTCCAATTTTGGCATCAAAAAGAAAACATTGGATATCGAAATGCACAATTAAAATCTATCAAAATTTGTGCGTCGAAATTCAAAAAGCCACTACCCAATTTGGGCATCGAAGTAAAAATATTGGGCATCGAAATGCACAATTGAAAATTTGTCAAAATTTAGGTGTCGAAATTCAAAAAGTCATTGCCCAGTTCGGGTACCGAAATGCACAATTGAAATCAGTCAAAATTTAGGCGTCGAAATTCAAAAAACCACTACCCAATTTGGGTATCGAAATGAAAATATTAGACATCGAAATACACAATTGAAATCTGTCAAAATTTGGGTGTCGAAATTCAAAAAGCTACTGTCAAATTTGGGCATTAGACTGAAAACACTAGGTATCGAAATGTACAATTGAACACTACCACCAAATATTAACATAGTCGGGCATCATAATAGACAAAATTGCCATAAGAAGGAATAAATTAAAAAATGTCACCAAATATCAACAAGGTTGTGCATCAAAATGGACAAAATTGAACACTGCCACCAAATATCAAAATAGTTGGGAATTGTAATCGACAAAATTGGTGTCAGAATGAATAAATTAAACAATGCCACCAAATATCAACAAAGTTGAGCATCGAAATGGACAAAATTGAACAATGTCACAAAATATTAACATAGTATCATAACAGACAAAATTGGAGTCGAAATGAATAATTAAACACTGTCACAAAATATTAACATAGTATCATAACAGACAAAATTGGAGTCGAAATGAATAATTAAAACTGTCACAAAATATCAACAAAGGTGGGTTTCAAAATGGACAAATTTGGTGTCAGAATGAATAAATTAAACACTGCCCCTAAATATGTGGTAAAAATTGAGCATCAGAAAGCTTTCGAAACCCAAAACAGTGCTTAAACATCGTATTTGGCCCTAAAACGAAGACATCACGGGGTAAACCCCACATGTCTTGTATATCTCGTCGAGAATTTCGATTTGATATGTAGCGGGTCCTGTGGTTCATCCGAGATCAAAAGTTATGTAGGAAATAATTGGAAAAGATTAAAAGAGGTCGGCAATGAAGAAAAAATAGATGTAAACGAAGCTGGAGGAATAAGAGAAAGAGAGTGTGACAGAGAGTGGAGATGCTTGGATATTCTGAGAAGAAATTAACGAAAATGGATTTTAGAGATTTTAAAAAAAATAGGATAACTGAACAATTACAAATTCACCAAATGGAACCGGTTCATAATTATTCCTTTTTTTTTTGTCCTGGTGGCTGGTGAGAGGTTCATACAAAATGAACACAATTTCACTAGGATAAAGTCGTGTAAATAAGAGTGACGGATCAAATGGAAAAAAAGTGAGCCTCATTCAAACCAAAAATCAGTCTTTTTATTCAAATCAGTCGTTTATATTGAACATTATGATTTGCAGGCTCGCGAGTCTTACATCTTAGCAAGTCTAACTCAACATGGACCGACTTATAGGGTATGCCAATTCACAAGGCCCAAGATCAGGGTCTCTATATTTTAGATAGGGAGAAATTCGGCCCATACTTTTTGGGATATCTTCAACCGCTAAAGTCCAACAAATTTTTATTTAGAGTGATAACTGGGCCGGTACCTTTTGAGGATGTTATAATCTCTCCGGTTCACTTTTTTTTATTCAACCGGTAAAATACACTTTTGAGAGTAAAATGTCGAAAATACCTTAATGAATAAAAGATACACGTACAAAACCCCTACCCAAAATTGGGCATCCCTTGGGAATGAAAAAAGTCTCTGTGACTCTCTTTCTATGAATGTTTACTCTCTCTATGAATGCTACATGTCCAATTCTCCGGCTGATTTTGTGTGTATCAAAGTATGCAATGGGGTTCAATTTTGATCTTTTTTGGGTGAGTTTATAATCCATTGTTTGATTTATCTGAATTTACTGAGTTAGCTTGGTGGGTTCTGTACCATTTTACTTACATTTTGAAATTTTACAGTGTTATGGTGGGGGATCAGATGTCGAGTTTTTGAGATATTGAAGTTTAGTTACCCGGGTGGAGGAGCTTAAATCTACATTTGCATTTTTGTATCTACTGAGGTAACGTTTTTTATTTAGTTTTGATCTCCAACTATAGCTATATACACAAAACCTTGAATTGATGACCGAATTATCGAGAGTACAAGGAATCTATACACCTTTATTTTACCCACAACGGCTTCTTCACAGTGCTGAAATCATGTGCAGAGGTCCCTTCCATAACACTCTTTGAAGCCCACATAGCAAGCAAAACAGATCTTCAGGTGCATGACAGATTTACCCAAGAGTTCGGGGAGGAAGGCTGATTGTTTTTTTGTGTGATGAGAAGCAAATCGGCAACTGGTCAATGCAGGTCTTGAGCAGATCGTAATTAGATTTTATTGCATTCTGAAGGATCAACAAAGTCCACCACCCTTGTAAATGGAGAAGAATACGCTATTGATATTGGTTTTGTTTGTTCCATTTAGACAATGTACAGTAAGACGTGTTGTATATCTTTTAAAAATATATCACGAGCCGTTTGCATATAGATTTCTATTTGTTTTTTGTTTTTTTTGTATCTTAATGGCTTAAATTGTGATATTTGTCATTATGCAAGGCAAACTAGACAAGCTTTTTCATTGTATGTCATTACTGGAAAAATGGCAGAGGAAAAGAAACTTGCTCAACCAACACCCAATGGGAAGCTTACTTCGTTCTTGCTTGTTGGGAGGGGCAATTTAGGAAGAACATTATGAAAATGGATTCCAGCAGTTACAAATTTTTTTTAGGGAAATTGTGCGGTTGGAAATATTTCATAAGGTACGGACCCACAATTATTTCTTTTATTTAACCGGTTAAATACATTTTTTGAGCAAAATGATGAAGAAACCTTAATGAAATTGGATTATGCGCACTGCATTGGAATTACAGTTTATGCATCGGTAAATCATTTTGTGCATGGGGAAAAAATTAGGTATCGCAAAATCATAATTGTGCATTAGAATTTTGTTAAGGGGTTACTGGCGGGTGTCAAACCGTCAAAATTAAATAATTTCCTATTTCCAAATAACAAATATAGGATAGTACGGATCGTATCCACAGAAAACGTCGAATTCACTTCTTTTAAGAACTTTAGCAAAACAATTAAAACAAAGATTGAGGTTTTTAATCTAACTAATTAGCAACAATGAATTAATGAAAAACCTGAATTTAAAAGACTTAATGTAAACAAAACATAAAATGGTTTTTGAATTCAATAAGAGAAAAAATCCAGTCAATGAATTTAATGTAATCCCGAAAATTACTACCGATCATAGATGCAAAAATGACTCAGTGGACTTCAAATAAACCGGTTGTAGTTGTCGACAACCGCCAAACACATAATCTCTCCTTACTGTCTTGATAGTTAAGAGAAACTCATTAACTATTTTCCTAATAAAAAAACAACCTCCGAGACGCTCGTATGATTTAATGTTTTGAAAGTATTAAGAGAGAGAGACTCGATTCTAAATAGTGCATATTGAAGCAATATCATTTAATTTAGACTACACATTCTCGCAATACGGACCGAATATGCTTGTGATACCTAAATAGTGCGTCTCATGCTACTTTGTTAGAACCTGATGATAATTACAGATCAACGGTTATAACTAGCATTGAACTATTAGGTTAATTAAAATCCGAGCCCTAGAGATTAACTAAGCAAAATAATCCCAAGTCACAATTCATTTTGCAACAAACAAACAGAGAATGAATAAATACTTAAACCCAATTGACAATTAATACAATTAGATCTCACAGTAATACTTATAAGGGAATTACTTGTTCATTAACTGGAAGCAAAGAAATTAGCCATCGAACATGGCTGGAAATTACTTACAAACAAAATAAAAATGAAATGCAACACCTAGCAAGAATTATAGAGGAAAAAGAGTTGCTTCCAGTCTTCTTTAATCCTCCTTCCAGTCGGTGTGTGTGTGTGTGTGTGTGTGTATAAGGGTGTATCAACCAGCCTCTTCCCATTTTCCTGCCTTCTTCCCGCCATTTATTTTATGGTAGAATTTTCCCTCCTTCTTGTAACTCCCCCCAAGGGAATAGAGATAAGGATATCCCCTCCTAGAATTTCTGCAGGAAGTTGTTGACCAAGTCTTCATACTAACCTATCTCTTATCCTATACTTTCACTAATTAAATGGGAGAAAAGAAAAGAATAACCAACAATTTCTTTTAAGTAATATAACACTCCCCTAATTACTGAACTGACTAATATTTGAAATGCCTATTTAAAACGTGACATTGTTTCTAAATTCAATTCCAGCTCGTTTTTCTGAATAGCACATGCACATTGGGTACCATGATGTCCGAAATTCTTCTTTGAACTTGGTATTCTTTTCCACGTTTTCATCATCATTCTCTCATAGACCTGTAATCACCAAATATACAAAATACCCATAAAAAGTGCAACATTTACAATAACTCAAAGTACAAAATCAATATTAAATATCACACTTATTTGAGTTCATCAGTAACCCATTTTGTGCATCTGGAAAAGAAATTATGCATTGTGTTTAATTATGCATTGGGATTTTCTTCAGGGGTAGTCAATTTTGTGCATCGAAAAAAAATGTTCATCGCAAAATCAAAATTGTGCATTAAAATTTTCTTTAGGGTTAATCAATTTTATGCATCAAAAATAATAATAATTGTGCATCGAGATTAAAAACTTTTTCCTCCATGTCACACTCATCAATCTTTAAATATTAAATTCATTCGTTCAACCATATCCAACAAAAACTTCATACAGGTCCACGATTACCGTCCACAATCACAAAGAGAACAAGAAAGAATTGCTACAGAGTGCATATCTATCCCTAGAAGACAGATCTCTAAATGAGGCTTTACACTGATGCATCGAATTGCTTCTTGTTGGTGATATATATGCCCGATTTCGCTTTCATATTTCTGTGGTTGGGCATATGAGCCTGGTGATGTTTAGCCAGTGTTTTAGCTCTCATTAACTGCAAAATTGCTTAGGGCCTATGGACCCGGTTTTCTCCTCCGTATTTGCTTTTTACAAACAAAAATGGTAAGAAATACTTTTAATCGACACATTATAGCAACCATTGAAACAATTAAGAAGTCATTTCTTGCCTCCACTTCGTCTTCCACCCCCCTTTCGTCATCGTATATTAGGAAAAAGACGAGAATTTTAGAAACGATTTCACGAAAATTGACTTTAGCGGTTGATAAAAAATACGGGATTGGATGGGTATGAACTTGTGAAAGGAGACTATCCAACGATTTCACCTTTTTTTTAAGCCTGAAAAAGACATTTTTGTGGACGAGAATACTACAATATTCTTAATGAACCGAAGGCGCACTGTAGAGATCACTTATCCAGTACATCGCGCTGCATCATTTTTTGCACAGCGGCGGATCGATTTAAATTGTCTAATTTAGATTTGTACTGCACTGCACCGAAACTATGTACTGCGATGCATCAATTTAAATTACCTAATACAATTTATGCATCGCGCTGCACCAAGCCAAACACTCAATTGATGTTTCACACATAAAATTTTAGTGAACCTGACCTTCATGTCCTCCGCCTTCTTATTCCTCCTCAACCGTCGTAAGTCTTCCTCTTCCTCATCTGCCTACGTTGATACAAAAAAATCACTCCACCCACCCCAGGTTCATTCAAGTATCGTAATTAAGGAATCATAAAAATTATTTACCTTATCGGGGCTTTACCCCCAAACCCCCACAATGAGGCGCTGCCCCCTCGAACCTAGCCACCTGAACGGGCAGGTTGATCCACATTTTGTTATCGCAAAAAATGTTGGTCAGAGCTGTGGAAAGTACCGATTTGAATATTTTAGTAACAATTTTTCGAAAATAGATTTTAGCGTTGCAAAAAAGGGAATCGTAGGGGTACTATAAATTTGGGAAAAAGGACTGACCCACAATTTCCCCTAGTATAATTTTTTGGTGATAACCGGGTCGGTTCCCCCTCGTCAATTTCTAACCGAGGAACACACAATACATTTTTTAACCACTAAACGTCACTTCTTAGATGAAAGAACAAGTATACCCTTAAGAAAAACAATTCTCTAGTGCAAACTAGCCACAAGCCAAGTCATTTTGTTGTGAAACGGACCCTTCCCTTAAGGCCTTAATGGGTATCGCAGTTTCTGTAATGGATGGTCATGTAACCATGATTAAGTGTTGGGCGGGAACGTTGTCTTTTAGGAGTTGTTAGTGGGCTCAATTTTAAGTTTTGGAATGACTATGATTTTGAAGTGGTAGCCATAGGAAACTCGAATAGAACAATGCTATATAGTACATACCCCTTCAAAACCCTAAAATCTAGTGGCGATGGTAGTACGAAAGACATGAACGAAGTAGTATTTTTTGAATTAATAGTTGATTGATTTCTTGATCCATAATAATTTTCATCATGCTTCAATGCATAATTTTTCATGATTGACTCAATTACATGTTGATTGTCAATCACATATAAAAGGAATTTTTTATATAGTTTCTCCATTTTATGTTGATTACCAATCACATATGAAAGAAATAAAAATTGGTACATGTCGAGATTAAGGAAAAGCCCGTTTGATAGGGGCGAGACATTTTAGGAAGAAATTATAAAAGTGCATTTATCCGATTTTAGAAAAATGAGGTGCTAAATAGGTTAGAAATTAGGAAAAAGGGACCGACCAACAATTTGCTCTATATTTTAAGGCAAAAATGTACAAAAATTGTTTGGCGGGTATTTGTGTCAAACGAATTTGTTTGACCCGACTCGTCTAAGCCACCCACACTTAAAAAGTGTCATCAATTTTTACAGAGAGCGTGTCGATCACTTTTTACTTATTCACACGGTTTAGTGACGCTTACACAATAAAAAATGACACTTGTTAGAAAAGAAATATAAGAATTTTAAGCAAGATTGTCTGTTTTAAGTTTTAACGGAGAAAGTAGCACATTACAAAATTAAGTCAGCAGATTGTAGATTCTCATATCTCCGAAAATGCAGTTTCTTCGGCTACCCAAAATTCTACCACTGTTCACATATAGTCTATGCAACTTCCGTGTTCTGCCCATCTTCAGTCCCACCTTCTGGTTCGAGGGATAGTTCCATACCCACTCTCCTCCAACTATTTTGATCTATTACCAACTACAGGTCGCACCAGCGTAGCCACCAGCCCAGGGCCACCTCGGGCTCATTTCTTGACCAACCTGCTTCAATCCATACCTTTACACAACCGCCCTAAATCTTTTTAGAGGTTTTTTAAAAAAGTTTCAACTTTAATAAGCACCCTCTATGTTACCCTTTAAATTAATGACATCTTAACTAACACACCTAACTACCAATATAATCACCTTTTTTTAATTTTTATTTTCCTACCGCAATGGGAATAAAATATTTATACTTTTAAATTTACATTTTTATGAAAAATATATTATATGTTTTGATTATTTAAATTACTTTTATTTAAATAAAGTCTTGTCACACTTTTTAATATTATCAATATACCCATAATTTTAAATTATAAAAAATAAAAAAAAATGGGAAATGATGGTGCAAAAAATAAACTAAATTAATTGAAAAATATATGGAAAAAATGGGAAAGAATTAGTGAGTTGGGTTTTAAGCGTTGGCTCCAAATGAGCCAGGACCAAATAACAAAGGAGGACGCCCTTCAAAGATAGTGTCTGGAGGCATGTTGAGGTTGTAGGCAATATTTTGAATAAGTTGATTACTATACCCATAAAAATAATTTTGGTACGCTAGACCTTGCTCTACACGCCGCTCAAGTGCATCAAATCTCTGATTGACATGCTGTTGAAGCATGTCAAACCTATAGTCTACGTGTTGACTGAGCATCTCTAAGCCTAGCTGGACCTCTACTAACTGGGTAGAGATCTCCTCCAAAGGATCCATCTCCGGGTCCTCCTCAACATCCTCGCCTTGATTGGCAGGGTGATGGTCATAGGGTTGTCGTGTCCTATTTATGACACCCTTTTGGGCGACATTGGGCATCGGCTTGATTCGTTCTAAATCAGGAGTCGAGTCGACTCCTGAGGCAGCATAGAGGCCATTGACCAGACTCGGAAAATGAAGGGTCGTATTCATGCTTTTCTCAACCATGCCTTTAAGCTGCCCTTTGATGATTGTAGTGATATCAACGGAACCCTGAGTTAGGATGGTGTAAATGAACACCACCCTATTCCACGTCTGATATGTCATGGGCATCACCCTCACACAAATAAATTTATAAATTCCCCTAGCCTGGGGAGTCAAGAGAGACTCCCTAATGGAACGAGGGCGTCCTACCAACTCGTTTCGTCCATAGGTCCACTCGGACCCAGGCAAAGCTAACCTCGCGCTAATAGTGGCCATCGGGATGTTATAAGGTAAATAGGATTGATAATCATCGACCCTAACAACATGTAAACGATAATAATCCTGAATGGCAGAATGACCAAAATTAATTACATGGCCCTGAACCCAAGAATAGTTGGGGTCATCCCTCATTACTTGTCCACTGTGAGCATAAAACTCACGGACAATTGGCACAACGGCCACGCCAGGATTCACACATATTTTTTTCCAACAATTTCTTGTGAAATGGTTTTTTAATTGATAACTTTGGAAATCAAACCCGCGCTCCGAGACAATGGCCTTAGAATTGAAACTATTTAAATAGTTCTGATAATGTTCGACATTTAAAAAGTGGGCAACATCAAATTCTATAGCCAGAGCAAAAGATGATGTTCCCTCGTCGAAAGTTTTACTTCTCTTTTTGGGTGCCATTTAAAATTAATCAACAAAAATAACACTCAAAACACTCCTCTCAAATCAGAAGACCCAACAAAGCCCGTAAATGTAAAAGTATAAAAATTATCCTAAACTAGCAATTTATGCAATAATCAATTTTAAGCAAATAAAATATGCATAAACGTAGATGAGGGAAAAGAATACTAAAAAATTGGTAGCACACTTTAGCTTATAGCCGGAAAATTCGCTGGAAAACATGGAAGTCACCAGAATCCATCGGGGCACAGATCTTCACTGATCGCGAAAAACGGAGTGATGGATGTGGAATGTAGGTTGAGAGGAAGCGGATTATGAAGTTTGAGCGAATTCAGATGGGTGAATCGACCGTAATTGTAGATAGAAGATAGAGGATTTTGGTTTTGCTTGAAGATATAGAGGGAGTCACTGTTTGTCTGTCAATCTGGGCTTCTGCGTGTTTTAAATATCGGGGCTGCGCGGTTACCCAGCCCTTACACTAAGCGATCGCTCAGGTCAAGAATTAAGAAGCCAACGTACTGTATTTTGTGCGATCGCTCAGCCTATGTGCTGTGCGATCACTCAAGCCATTTTTCACAAATATTGAATTTCTAATTATAAAAATGGCTAAAGATTAATTAATTAACATTAAGGTCCAGCTATATCTTCCTTCGATGCGCTTATATATCCTTCAATTACCTAAAACTAATTACCAAATACACTAAATAAGAATTTAACATATAAATACAACACTATTAAATATTTTTCCACAAAACTTAAGTTATGCAAAAATGCAATAATTTAAAATTCTCAAAATCAAGTCGGGTTCAAAATAACTATTATACAAAAACGAATTAAAATTAAGTGGGTTGCCTCCCACGCAGCGCTTTTGTTTAACGTCGTTCGCTCGACGTTAGTCAATCCATTAATCAAAGTTAAAAACGTCAATTGACTCAACATCTTTCACAACCGAAACACCTTCATGGTAGGGTTTGAATCTATGTCCATTGACTTTGAATGTTTCATTAGTTTTATAGCACTTGAGCTCGATTGCCCCGTGGACAAAAGCATTTACTATTTCAAATGGACCTGACCAGCACGATTTAAGTTTTCCCGGAAATAGTTTTCTTATCATGCAATCATTTGGTCTTTTCTTTATATATTTTCATGTTTTCATAAGATTCTAACCTATGCTCTTCTAACTCATTTAACTGGAGCATTCGTTTCTCACCTGCTAAGGTCATATCCATGTTAAGGGTTTTGATTGCCCAAAACGTTCTATGCTCTTAACTCCACAGGTAAATGACAAGCTTTTTCGTAAACAATTCTGTAGGGACTTAACCTTAGCGAAGTCTTATAAGCTGTCCGATATACCCATAAAACATCATTAACTTTTAATGCACAATCTTTCCTATTGGGTTGGACAGTCTTTTCCAACACACCTTTAATTTGCATATTGCTCACTTCCACTTGACCAGATGTCTGTGGGTGGTAAGGAGTAGACAACTTATGAACTACCCTATACCTTTTCAGATAGGCATTTACTAACTTGTTAGTGAAATGGGTCCCTTGATTACTTATTATCGCTCTTGGCATCCCATGTCTACTAAAAATATTTGCACATAAAAATTTGATTACTGTCTTAACATCATTATTGCGTGTAGGGATTACTTCGATCCATTTAGACACATAATCAACTCCTGCCAAAATATATTTAAATCTTTGAGAGACAGGAAAGGGTCTCATAAAATATATTCGCCAAACATCAAAAACTTCAACAACTAAATTACTAATTTGGGACATTTCGTTTCTCTTACTTATGCTTCCGGTCCTTTGGGATTTATCACAACTTTTTGTAAACTGATGAGCATCCTTGAATAAAGATGGCCAATAGAGGCCGGACTGTAACACCTTTCTAGCAGTCTTTCCACCACTAAAGTGACCTCCACAAGCAAAGCCATGACAAAAGGACAACATACTTTGGAGTTCCTCTTCTGGAATACATCTCTGAATCACTAAATCAGGACCACGTTTAAATAGGTAATGCTCATCCCAAAAATAATTTTTAACTTCAAAAAGAAATTTCTTTCGCTCGTGATATCCAAACTCAGCATTTACCACATCTGCCACTATAAAATTTACAAAATCAGCATACCATGGCTAACAAATTCTCACATAATATAATTGCTCATCAGGAAAAATGTCTTTCACCGAATTATTATTATCAAACAAATGTTTTTTAAACAAAGGCCAAAGTTCTAATCTGGATAAATGATCTGCTACTACGTTTTCACAGCCTTTCTTATCCTTAATTGCAATATCGAATTCTTGAAGTAAGAGCATCCACCTAATTAGTCTAGATTTAACATTTTTCTTAGTCAACAAATATTTTAAAGCAGCATGATCATAATAAACAATCACTTTGGATCCTAACAGATACGGCCTAAATTTTTCTAAGGCAAAAATTACTTCTAAAAACTCCTTTTCGGTTGTTGTATTATTTAACCGGGCATCATTAAGAGTTCTACTAGCATAATGGATTACATGCGGTTTCTTTTCAATCTTTTGACCTAGGACAGCTTCTATGGCAAAGTCCGACGCATCGCACATAATTTCAAATGGTAATGACCAGTTAGGGCTAGATAAAATTGGAACATTTATTAATTTTTCCTTTAGCAGATTAAAAGCCTCCAAACAATCCTTGTCGAAAATAAATTATGTATCTTTGGCAAGTAAATTACACAAGGGCTTACAAATTTAAAAAAAAAATCTTGAATGAAACGCCTATAGAAACCAGCGTGCCCAAGAAAACTTCTAACGCCTTTAATTGAAACGGGAGGGGGCAACTTAGAAATAACTTCTACTTTAGCCAGGTCAACCTCAATTCCTCTTTTTGACACTATGTGTCCTAAAATAATTCGTTGGTTGACCATAAAATGACATTTTTCTCAACTAAGGGTTAATTGGACTTGCAACATTGCTTAAGGACTAAAGTCAAGTTATCTAGACATTTGTCAAACGAGTCTCCATAAGCTGAAAAGTCATTCATAAATACCTCAACACACTTTTCAATTAAATCAGAGAAGATAGAGATCATGCATCTTTGGAAGGTAGCTGGAGCATTACATAGACCAAAAGGCATCCTTCTATACGCAAAAGTACCAAAGGGGCATGTGAAGGTTGTCTTTTCTTGATCTTCTGGGGCTATTGGAATTGATTATACCCATAAAATCCGTCTAAAAAGCAATAGAATTCGTAACCAGCTAATCTTTCTAAGCTTTGCTCTATGAATGGTAATGAAAAGTAGTCTTTCTTAGTTGCTGCATTAAGTTTTCTTAAATCAATACACATCCTATATCCTGTAACAGTCCTAGTTGGCACTAACTCAGCCTTATCATTTTTTACCACAGTGATTCTAGACTTCTTTGGGACTACCTGAACAGGACTCACCCACTTACTATCAGAGATGGGGTAAATGATACCCGCATTTAGAAGTTTAAGAAACTTCCTTTCTTACAGCATCCTCCATGTGAGGATTTAGACGCCTTTGATGTTTTATAGAAGGTTTAGCACCCTCTTGGAGATGGATTCTATGCATACATTTGGTAGGACTTATTCCTTTTAAGTCAGCTAAGGTCCATCCTATAGCTTCTTTATGCTCTTGTAACACTTTTATCAGTTTGTTTTCTTGCTCTTTAGTCAACTTTGAAGAGATAATGACAGACTATGTTTCATTTTTTCCTAAGAAAACATATTTTAAATGGTCGGATAGAGGCTTTAAGTCTAAAACAGGAGGTGATTCAATAGACGGAACTAATTTCTCATTAAAATTCCCCTCGATCGTGGTAAATGACTGTCCCGCCATAAGACCATAGAGCAGTGCCATAATTTTGGGTAGAAAAGTGGGGCGATGCATTTCCTACCGCATTGACGGTTGGTGGGGTGTAGGCTGCCTTCCCTTTAGAGTAAGGAAGAGGTAGGATGTGTATTGGCTTGTAATTGGCCTGGCTATCCGTATCATCATCAATACTGCTCCTATCTCTACTATTTCTTTAAAATTGGTGTAGGAGATACCGCATATGTTCCGTGTAAATGGCTGGAGGTTTTGATAAACATTCTAAGATGACTTCGGTTGTGTCCTGCCAAAAGTTTGGGCCAACTTTTTTTCCACCGATCGCGAACTCAACACGTGCTTTTTCAGGCGCACGACTCAAGGTCCTTCTATTTTCGGATCGGTATTATCTTTTGTATCTTTCGAGGAATGCTTCGCTATTCGTCCCAAGTGTTCATGGTAACGCTATCGACAAAGATTAACTATCGCTTGGCGCCTCCTACGAGGGCGAGGTGAAAATTGGAAGCCATAGCTTCAAAGCTCTCCCCTAGATCGTGCGGGAATAAGATCTCAAATGGGATATGGGCATCCAATCCCATCAAACTTTTCTATGTCGCATTTTGAACTTTGAGGGAAGATTGCCGATGGTTGCAATGTTAGGCCCGAGTAGAAAATTCCCTTTATTAGGAGTTTAAGCATCATTGCTTTCTATATTTTCCATGTTCCGCCTATTTTGGTGGTCGGGAGTTTTTTGGTATATACCGGGCGGATTTAGGAAAGCCGGGTTATTTCTCGTTGAAGGTAGGGACTTTGAGCCGGTGGGTTTTGGGTAATATATGGATTTCGGGTTAATGGGATTTGGGCATTATAAGGATTTTGGGCCGATATGGGTATTGGGTTGGATAAAGGTCTGGGTTATTGGTTTGGATA
>JABEVN020004055.1:0-15741 GCA_013146195.2 Codonopsis lanceolata | reverse complement strand
CAAATAACAATCCATCTAATTAATCTTGGTTTAGCATCCTTCTTACTTAAAGAATATTTTAATCACGAGAATGATCGAGAAAAAGATTATCACCTTTGATCCTAGCAAATATGATCTAAATTTTTCTAAAGCATATACTCTGCTAAAAATTCCTTTTAAGTAGTGGTATAATTCAATTGAGCATCATTCGAGTTCTACTAGCATAATGGATCACATGAGGCTTTCTATCTACCCTTTGTCCTAACACGGCTCCAATGCAAAATCGATGCATCACACATGATTTCAAAAGGAGTGACCAATCGTGGCTCGGATAAAATAAGAGAGTAACTTTTCTTTTAATAAATTAAAAGCTTCTAAACATTCTTTATCAAAAATAAACTCTGTATCTTTGCTAACAAATTACACTTAGAGGTTTTGCTAAATTTTTGGAAAAGTCTTTTATAAATCTTCGATAAAACTTGACATAGCCAGAAAACTTCGAACTCTTTTAGCGAAGTGGGAGGGGTAGTTGTGAAATAACTTCAATTTTAGCTTTGTCAACTTCAATTCCTTTATTTGAAACAACATGCCCTAAGACAATTCCATGTTTTACCATGAAGTGACTTTTCTCCCAACTTAAAGTTAAATTAGTTTTGACATCTTTCGGGACAGATGTAAGGTTTTCTAAACAATGATCAAAAGAATTTCCAGCGAAAAATCATCCATGAAAACTTCTACGCATCTTTCAACTAAATCGAAAATATAGAAATCATGCATCTTTGAAAAGTAGGCGGTGCATTACACAACCCAAAAGGCATTCTCCTAAAAGCAAAAGTACCAAAGGGACATGTAAAGTTGTTTTCTCTTGGTCTTCGGTGCAACAGGGGATCGATTATATCGGAAAAACCATCAAGAAAGCAATAATATTCATGACCGCTAATCTTTCAAGAATTTGGTCAATAAATGGCAAAGGAAAGTGGTCTTTCCTAGTTGCCGCATTTAATTTACGCAAATCGATACATTCTATAACCAGTTATAGTCCTTGTAGGACTAATTCATCTTTATCATTTTTAACAACGGTAATTCACTTTTTAGAACTACTTGAACAGGACTAACCCATTTACTATCTATAGGGTAAATTATACCCGCATCTAAGAGCTTAAGAACTTCTTTCCTAACGCCTTCTTCCATGTGTGGGTTAAGTCTTCTTTGTCTTTCTCTAGAAGGTTTACTACCTTCTTTAAAATGTATTTTATGCATACACATAGAGGGACTAATTCCTTTTAAGTCGCCTAAGGACCATCCTAAAGCTTCTATGTGTCCATAAAACTTTAACAAACTTTCTTCTTGTTTTTCTGTTAAGTCGGTGCTATAATAGAGGCAAAGTGTTACCTTCCCTAAAATGCATATTTTAAGTGGGATGGTAATGGCTTTAATTCTTCGACTTTGGGAGAATTAATGGAAGGCATAAATTCGGAATTTTCTACTTTAATAGTTTCTTTTATTTTAGCCTCATTATTCTCTTCTTGCTTTTCTTCCTTAATATCTTCTATCTCAATATCTTTTATCTCAATTTCTTCAAAGAGAGATTTTAGAATCTCTACTTCATCTTCTTTGATTTCATAACTTTCTTCTACTACTTTCTCGACTCATCAATTATTTTCGATTCTACTTTTATTTCTTTTTCATCTTTTTCTTTTACTAGCTTCTAGCTTTTCTTTCTCTAATCTTTCTTCTTCCTCTATTTCTCTTTCAATTTCCTCAATGTCAATTTTTATGGGAGGAATAGGGCTATCATCATAGACAATAAATCTATCTCTCTCATAATCTTCCTCTTCTTCAAAAGTTTCGGTTGATAATTTCTCAATCTCATCTATTGAAAAACAGGCTCATGTCACTAGGTCTATTCATAGCATCAAACACGAAAATTTCAACTGTTTCACCGGCCGACATTGTGAGTTTACCATTTTTCACATTAATCATTGTATTAGCGGTTGCCATAAATGGTGCACTTACAATATTGGGACTTCATTATTAGTGCATATCTTCCTTTCCATCTCTAGAACCACAAAGTCTGTATGATTAATTTATCAACTTTGAACTAGGATATCTTCCACTATACCCAAGGGATATTGCGATCGGCTAATTGTAATTGCATATTAGTGGGTTTTAGTTCTCTAAACCTAATTGTTTATAGACAGAAAGGCATCAAGTTAATACTTGCTCCTAAATCTAGCATTGCTTTCATCTTTTAGAGCTTCCCAAGGGAACTTGGATATTAAAGCTACAGGTCTTTCAACTTAGGTAATTCGGGTTGTAAAGCAGAACTTCGTTTCGAAACAACAATCTTTTCGTTGTTTTCAAACTTGTGTTTCTTAGAGTGAAGATCTTTGAAAAACTTTGCATAAGCTGGAATATTTTTAATAAGCAAAGGTAAATTAACATTTACTTTGGATAACATATTATAAATTTCCGTGAATTGTTTGTCCATTCGGTTTTTCATAAGTCTTCTTGAAACGGAATTGGAGGAACATAAGGTGGTGGAGCCACATAAGGTTCCTCTTCTTCTTGATCTAACTCTTTTTCTACTTCAATTGTATTATCTTTATTTTGAATTTCTTCTTCTTTTTTCTTGTTCCTTATTTGGAACCTAACTCTACTTCTTCTTTTCTTTTTACCTCTTGATTACTTAAATCATCAATCACTTTATCACTATCACTATCTTTTCGATTTCTTTCTCTATTACTTTTCAGAATTTTCTCTTTGCATGCATATTAGAAGAAGGATCGGGATCACTTACCTCTTCACCTATCACCTTACCACTTCGAGACGGTGATTGACTTAGCTTGCTCGGTTTGACTAGGAACTTCCCTTCTTCTCTTTTATTTGCTTAACAATTTGTTGTTTCTTCAGATTTTCAATTTCTTCAATGTACTTCATCAAAATTGCTTGACCTTTACTAGCTACTTCTTGCTTGGGAACTTCTTCAATTCTCAACGATTTTGATTTGGCAAGCGTGGAGGTTGTGGTGGTTGAGGTTGGAATTGTTGAGGTTGCAGGCTTATTTCCTCCCCGAAAAGTTAGGATGATTCCTCCAACCGAGGATTATATGTATTTGAATAGGGATCATTCCTTGGCCTTTGAGGATACATATTCATAGCATTAGCTGTTCGGAATACATAGCACTTGACGGACAAAAATTAGTAGCATGAGAATATAATCCATAAGAGCACATGCTTCTTGAATTTGCCAATTTTCAAATTGAGCTTGTGTATTTGAATTATCTTGCAATTGATATAGGCTCCTATTTTTACCTCTAGCACTTTTACGTTGGGGTTAATACTTAGCATCTCAAATAATTTTCTAGTGCTTCGGTGTCATTCTATTAATAGAACCACCAGGCGCACTATCAACCATAGTTTGTAAACTGGCGAAAGACCATGATAAAATTGAAGCACTAACACATGTTGAGCCAAATTATGATGAGGACACATAATAAGCGATTTTTAAATCTATCCCATGACTCATGGAATGTTTCACACTGGTTCATTTTGGAATGACATGATTTGTTTTCTATACTACGTAAGAGATGCATGTTTGTAAAATTTGCTCATAAACAAATCATATAATTGTGCCCAAGTATAAACATATTTGGTGTTAGGTTCATAAACCATCTCTTTGCCAATTCTTTTAATGCATGGGAAAGTATTTCATTTTAATTTGATCTTCGTCAACCCTCCTAAAGGAAAAGTACTCATCATGTATTCATATTCTCTTAAACCGACAGGATCTTCATGGGGCATCCCATGAAAAGATGGTATGGCATTAAAATAATGTCCTTTAACTCAAAATTCCTAACAGTCCGGCAAGACTAAACATGATGTCACCACATTTAATGAAGGTCTACTAAAGTCATTAATAGTTCTTTGATTTACTACTACTTCCATATTTCTTCTTGAGGCTCTTCTTGTCTTTGATTCCTATTACTGGGTCAACTAGGTTTTCGGATTACGAATATTGTTATTATCTTCCATTGTAGGATCAACGAGGATCCTCTTGATTCATTGGTCTTGATTATCGGGCTCGAGCTAGATTTTCAAAATATCTTTGGTATCTTTTAACAATATTTATCTCTTGATCTAAGTCTACCAATTCGGATTTAAAGATCTACCTTGCTGCATAAAAATAAATTAAAGCAATTTAAAAACAACTAACTATTAAAATAAAATAAAATAAAATCTTTTTGTATTTTATTTTTTATAAAAACAGAAAATTAAACTAAAAACTAAATTAAATTAAAAACTACGCTACCTACAAACTAACTTCGTTGAACTAGCTTGTCCCGACAGCGGTAAAAAACTTGATCGATGTTTTATTTTATCTATTTCCTTGCAAGTGTACAAGACTATTATAGAATAGACTTGGAAGCAAGGGTCGAACCCACATAGACAAGTGATCACGAAAGGTGCGATTATAGATAGCAAATTATTAACCTAAGGGGGTTTTTATGTTTAATTCTACTCTAAATTACTAGTTATAGATGTTTAACTAATTAGACAGTAATAACAGATATGAAGATCTTATGGTGAGTGGAAATCTAGGATTCTGGGTTTCACTTATATCTCCTTTATGTTCAATTCATAATAATGTCATTCAATGTCTTGGGTTCGTTCACTAAAAATAGATATAGTCGTTGAACAATTGGTTCAGCCTCCATCCCATAAAATTCACCCATTCTATATCCTAAGCACAGGAACTATCAATCTAGCTGTCACCTAGATTTATGATCTATCTGTCACCTAGATCATGTAAGAACATGGTCCTAACTTATCACTCTCGTGCATCGATAGGTCCAATTTATTGTGTTGGTGAGAGCCATGTACGACATATGCACTTGGTCATGTTATCCGCACCTCTAAGCCTTTATTATTTGCGATTACATTCATTTGTTCAAAGCAAAATAATATAGGGGTTGATAAACAACACAATCAACAAGCATTGAATAGACATATATATATGAATCAAAACATAAATTGATACAAGTTACCTCCCACCTCCTAGATTAGTGGATGATTTAGTTCATCATAGACGATGAACAACACATGGAGATGATGAAAGGCATGATTTGATCTTCAATACTTGAAATTACAAAACCTAACTATGTTATACAATCTAAAACTACCTAAAATCTATGTAAAGAGAGCTTCCACCGGTCCCCTTATCTTTAGCTCGGGCACTTGACTTCTATATATACTCGGGAGTTGTGATTGGATCGAATGACCGTGTGAAAATCCGAAAGGTTTCGCATTCGCCTACCTTGCGGTCGCAAGGTGCTTGATACCTAACGTCAAGGTCTCCGATGTGGGTGGCTTTTGATTCTTTGATTGCCGACTTCGGGGGCTATACGCCTATTCGCCACCGCGCAAGGTGCGAGGCACTCTTGTCCGCAAGGTGTCCGCAGTGAGCAGCTCTTCATTTTTCTTCAATTTTTTCTTTCCTTGTAATTTGCACTTAAACCCCGGAGTTTCGCGTATTTTCACAATAATCCTAAAACTTACAAAACTCACCGAAAACATATATTAGTACTCAAAAGACTAGTGAAATAGCATAATTTAAGTCACAGAAGTATATAAAATCGACGTATAAAATACATCGATCACTGTGCACACAGAACAGCAATGGAATTTTTGGGGAAATCACAAGAAAATGGGGCATCCTTAATTATCGGGATCACCGGTATCCATCATAAAAAAATTCAAGCAGTTTATAAAATTTTTAACAGGAAGGCACTTGGTGACCATATCAGCAGGGTTTAAGCAAGTATCAACTTTATCCAATTATGTAATGCACTTAGCAACAACATCACGAATGAAATGAAAACGAACATCAATATGTGTTAGTTCTATCATGAAAAACTGGATTTTTACACAGTTGAATACCACTTTGTCTATCTGAAAATACTACCACTTTTCTTTCAAAAAACCGATTTCGAAATTAAGCCTTTTAACTAAAGTGCTTCTTTAATTGATTCGATTATAGTTATGTATTCAGCCTCGGTTATGGACAAGGCCACAATGGATTGTAATTGAGACTTCCAACTAATACAAAACCCACAAAGTGTGAACACATAAGATGCGGTAGACTTCCTATGATCTCTATCATTGGCATAATTCGAGTCAACATACCCAACCAATCTAACACCATTTTCATATTTGAAGAATTTAATACCATAGTTCAAAGAGTGTTTCAAGTATCACAACAAGCACTTAACGGCGTGCCAATGGGGCAAACTCAGGTTCGACATATATCGACTAAGACAACTAATGACATAAGCTATGTCGGGGCGAGTACCAACCATCAAATACATAATGGAACCTATGTCATTAGAATATGGGATTCTACTCATTTGATTCATTTCAAATTGATTTTTATGACATTGCACTTTACTAAGCACAAAGTGGGCAGCAAGAGGAACATCGACAGAATCGACATTTAACATAGAAAATTTAGTCAAAATCTTTTCAACATATGAAATCTGATTTAAGTAAACAATTGAGGATTTACGATTTCTAATTATGTTCATGCCAAGAATCTTGTTAGCATCACACAAATATTTCATGTCAAATCTAGCACTCAAACAATTTTTAACAACTTCAACCGATTTGAGACATGGGCTAATAACAAGCATATCATCCACATATATGAGCAAGAAACCAGGCACATTCCTATCATTCTTAAAATAGAGACAATGATCATACACACTCCGCATAAATTTTAAATCAAGCATGCATTGATCAAATTTTTTATTCCACATACGAGGAGACTGTTTCAAGCCATATAAGGATTTTTTAAGCAAACACACATAATCAGGAAATTGATTATCCACATAACCCTCGGGTTGCCGCATATAGATTTTCTCATCTAAATCACCGTGCAAAAAAAAACTGTTTTTACGTTAATTTGTTTCAATTCTCAATCAAATTGAGCTACCAAAGCAAGCATAATCCTAACCGTTGTGAACTTAACTACTGGAGCAAATATTTCAGTGTAATCTATGCCTTCCTTTTGAGTAAAACTCTTAGCCACTAATCTAGCCTTAAATCTCACTGAATCAGATTCATTCTTGACTTTATAGAGAAACTTACAAGCAACAACAGAACTGTTTTTCAGCTTAAGCGCTAAAGTCCAAGTTTGATTAACATGCAAGGAATTCATTTCATCATTCATAGCATTAATCCACTCATCACTACTAGAAAACTAGTCATTAGTGACGGAGAATTCCGTCGCTAAAATACGATATCCGTCGCTGATTTCAAGCTAGCGACGAAATATTTCTGTCACTAAAAGTTTGTCGCTAATCAGCGACGGAACATTTTCTGTCACTGTTCACCAACGAAACTAAAAATTTCCGTTGCTGTTTAGCGACGGAATTTTCTGTTGCTAATTTCCGTTGCTGACAACTTCTGTCACTGTTTAGTAACGAACAATCCGTCGCTAAAAACTCTGTCGCTGTTTAGTAACGAACATTCCGTCGCTGATTAAAATTTAAATAATATTTATTATTTATCTTTAGCGACAAACATTCTGTTGCTAGATACCGACGGTGGATTATCGACGAACTTTCCGTCGCTAGACAGCGACAAAAATTTCGTCGCTGGATTTTTAAAAAAAATTAAAATGTTTTTTCACTGTGACGGACATTCCGTCGCTGATATCACAAAAACCTTTTAAAATATTTTTATTTAATATTTTTTTTCCTGAACCAGTTTTTTCTAAACCTGTGATATAAGAAAATATATGAACAAATTAAAACTAAATTGCAATGCAAAAAAACTACGAAATTAAAACACAAAGTTAAATAATAAATGTGTTATGCTATTACATAAAGTTTCAAATTCAAATAACAATTCAAAACACTAAGTAGAACAGTAAATGTTATATTACACATAGTTTTAAAGTCAAATCACTAATTATCCCCTAAATTTGGAGGAGGGAGTGCTGTGAAAATATTTCTAGCAGAACTAGGGCTAGCGGATGAAGGGGACGTTGTACTACTAACTAGAGGTTGCGGAGGACACTTGTTGATTCTTATGTTAAATTTATATTTGATCAGTACATTACATTAGTTTTATACTTCAGTGGCTAATCGGGCTGCGTATCGATTAGCGTGGCAACTGTGTATAGAACTTTGCCTTGTATAGTTTCTGTAGGACTTTTCGGGTTCATCGGAAGACTTCCTCGGCTTCACTTGGGAAGACCTACTCAAAGCTTAAGATCGGTAGACCTCGTGTCGGGCGATGCGCTTCTACGTGTCCTCTCCAAATAGAAAAGCTAGCTGGATTAATTCAAACTTATTTCCATATATTATTTGAATTAATCCAAGTCATTCTGACATGTCAAGCCGAAAGCAACTTTCGAAAAGCGTGAATACTTTTCGCCTGAAGCGATGTAAAGCGAAAAGGCATGTCCCCTAATTTCGCTTCATCTCGGATCGACACCAAATCGCCCACCTTTTGAAGATCTCGAAATGATTATCTGCTCTAGTTATACGTGAAGACGAAATTCCTTGACGACGTTCCCCATGCATTTAATGCATTTATGTATAGATTTGTTGAAGTCTTCGTCCTCCAAACGGATTCTTTTGAAATGCACACTGCTTAAATACGCCATTGAAGACTGGAACAAAGAGACAAATGCAGAATCAATCGAACACTTAAAGAATTGCTCGAATCTACACAACTCCAAGTCTTTCACCAAGTGCATTCAATAGATCCTCAACAGATCTAGAAGTCCTCGTCAACAACAAGAAGCTGCTCATCAACAATTATTGCTTTATTCTTCTTGTTGTTAACTTCCATTAACTATACTTCTGCACGAATTAAATATTTACAGATATTTAATTCCCTAGACCCAAACACAAGTCAATATTTTGTACATGATCCATTAGGGATATTCTTTGTAATTGATCTAAGTGGAAAACATAGTGCACAATTTAAATCAGGTTATTGCCTTGGTGGTGGGCGTAGCACTCATTATAGTGTGAACCATCCCAAAATACGTGTGTTATTTCCTTAAATACGTGCTATTTATTGAGCCTTAGTTTCATTATTTTATTATCCATTTCAATGAGAACTTAAGTAATCTGTAAAGGTCTCTCTGGTAGTCCTTATCGGCGACCTGGAGCAATTTTCTTGAAGGTCTTCCGCTACTTGATTCTTTTCATAGATTGCAAGTAACTTTCAAGGAACTTACTTTAAAAGTTTTAAAGTGTTAATAAGCTATTCAACCCCCCCCCCTTTCTAGCTTATTATTGTGCTTATTGGGACCCACAACACTGCTGCATCTGTGCAAACATCTGTGCCATTAGTCGTTGCGTTTCTTCTCGATGTTGTGCAACCAGCTGTTGTGTTTCTGCTCGATGTTGTGGTTGGGAACAACATGCGATTGGTATCGGCCGTGAAGACGCTCGGCATACTCACCCATCCCATACACCCTTGATCCTCTTCTTCCTTCCATCGAAGCGGCGACATTCCAAACATCTTGGCTCCATGGGGTCCCGGGACTAGGTCGCTTCACACGACCCTCGGCGATCTCTAATGCTATTTTGGCATTAAATGCATACTGTCATAATAAAACAAACAAATATTATTACATACACAATACATATAAATTTTCATATTCAATAGCAACTCCTTCAATGGATTATTACTTACATATGTAGATTCTGCAACTTGATCAACCCAATGAGGAGGTTGATCGGCGGAGGCACTAGGGGTAGTGTGGGTGCTGCCAAACACATCAAGAATGGAGACGTGTGGGCCAAATTTCGTACTCTACAATCATTATAGTTACTATAAGTTAAACTAAATAATAGAACTTATACATATATAAACATTAATAACCTAAATTACACTAATGACTACAAAGCACAAATACCCATAAATTGTTAAGATCCTAGTCCATAAATTGCCAATTTTCACAAGGTAGTAGTATCCAAGAAATTCCAACTATTATATTGGTAAGAACACAAATTTTTGCAGCAGTGAGGGAAATGTATGTGATAACCAGAAGTTGGCTAGCCCAAGTTAATACTTTGCATGCTCATAGAAGTACCACATAAAAGCTGGATGATTTTAACTCTACCTAGATGGCCAATAAGGCCACAGCAAAACTTGAAAGGGAAAACTGAAGAAACACATTCATTTTCCTGTGGCAAATAAAAGTAATCAGTGTTGCTTATAAACCTTGAATAGAATTCTGCGATGCCTACACAGTTCCATAGACATGTTGCTGACTCGGACCACAATACATGATTTGATTCCAATGTTCAGTGGATTAATTGATGTTAAAACACATTAACCTCGAAGAAGTCTAGTTATCTTAGTGTAGACACTCCAATTTCGTACCCTTGATATGTAACTCTTGCATGTGATATCAAGACCTGTTAAAACTTAACAAATGTTAAGTTACAGGGTTTAAAAATGCAAAAGATAAAGCAGGATGCGCAAAACAGTGGAATGCAGGGGCTAAAGTGTCAAAAAATATGCTGGAATTGAATAGTTGGCGCTGCCAACTTGGGTTCTTGGAGCGGCGCCCAAAGCAGCTTATGGCAGCGCCCATATTTTGAACAGTGATTCCCAACTTGCTACAGGAGTGCTACAGTTTGCGTAATGTGCAATTTCTTCGGCCTTCTTTACAAGGAAATGATGCATGAAGAAGGGAATTTTAATTCCTTTGATGTCCCTCGTCCAGCCTATAAATAGAGGCCTCGGGTTCGCTTCAGACACCTTTGAAACCCCAAAAGCTCTCAACGTTGTTGTTACGTTGTGAGATTTGTGAGCGATCGAGACATAGTGAGCGTCCCTTCCTATAAAGCCTCGAAGCCCTGCCAAAACTCCTCAAAAAGCAAATCCAACCGGTCAAAGTGATCCCTAGCCCTCTAGTTAGGTATCCACCCTACTTCCCCGGTCCAAAACTCTCGGAAAGAGCAGTTGCTCTGCCCGAGTGAAAATGTCAAATCAGCCAGAAATAAGCCCTTGTTCTGCCCAATTTCCGCCAGCAAAAAGCAAGCAGTTGCTCCGCCCTTTTACGGGTCCCAAAGCAACTCTCGCAAGCCGTTACTCGCCTCGAACCGCAAAAGAAAAGACAAATCAAAAAAGACTCCTATCTCGAGAAGGATAGAGCGAGCACACCACGCCTAAAAGGTGAGCCTTTAAGAGCGTTATTTATTAAAAAGCTATTTTCCATCCGGCCCAATGTAAAAATATAAGCCGTTGTGCTGCCCGGATTATTTTAGAAAATAGAATTTAAAAGAGCCATTATTATGGCCAAATATTTTTAAATGTATTTGTAATTATTGGAAGGAGACGGCTGCAAGTCCGTAAATAATGTAAATATGTATGTATTTGTAGGTAGTTAATGCTTTATTTATTTGCTAGATAAATATAAAAAAAGCATACTTTAGCCAAAAACCGTTTTTGAGACCGAAAGGGCGAGTTGGGTGCCTAGCACCTTCCCAACTCGTAACTTAGCCTCCGAACCCGTTTTTGCTTTCTCTGGTTTTATTTTTTGGTTTTTCTTTATTTCTTCCTTAAAATAAAGATGACGACTCTAGCAAAACATTTTGGATCGCAATGGGGCATCGCAACACTCCTTTCTTGAACTTTTTCGTTTTCCCTAACAAAGGGAGAATGAGAATGAAAGGGTGATGTGTTCCTATATCCTGGTATCCCCTAAAAAAGGGATAACTTGATATAGAAAACCCAAAGCACTCATAGTGATCTGAAATAGGCCATAAGGCTATTTTCATAAAGTCTGTAGTGGGGCCCGCAACATCCTTCCTTGCACTTTCCATTTTCCCCTACACAAGGGACGATGTGAATGAAAGGGTGATGCTTTCCTACATCCTGTTATCCCCTAAACAAGGGATAACCTGATACAGAAAACCCATCGCTCCCATAACGGACCAAAAAATTCACTAAAGTTACCGAGGCGTATTCAACACGCTTTTGACAACACTCCTCTTGCACTTTTAATTTCGTCTTCCCCTAGACAAGGGAGGATGGAATGAGAGCAGTGATGTCCGTTCCGCACGCCGCATTCCCCTAACCAAGGGAGCGCGGGGCGCGGGATATTCCGGGGCACCCACACTTAGTTGAGCAGATGGGGTCTGAATTGGTAAACAACAGGTCGCTGTGCATTTCTAAAACAGAAACGAATCCAGCAATAAACACAACAGGGCTCGTAGCTATCTAATCAGATTGCTAATCATATTATGAATGTCGTAATTAAGAAGAACAAGAATGCTAATCTTAAAGCCCACAATGTGAAGTAGAAGCAACAAGGTATATATATCTTGGGCTATTCGACAGTGAAGTAAAATTTCCATGCTAATCTTAGTGTTATGGGCTAAAATTTCCATGTAAAGCAATTAAGAGTCATACGATGTTGGCACTTTGAAAAAATTGAGGTGTTCACACTCATCAATTCCTCATTTCTATTTCCTTCCATGTTGTAATAAATTTACTTATATCATTATATTTTTTCTTACAAAGATATGAAACCAAAAAAAAAAGGCAAAAAAGGAAGGGAACTCACCTGATTGTGGAAGTGGTGGCGGTGGCACAGGCAGAGAGTGAGGGTTTCACTGAGATGGATGTGGCGGTTGAAACTTGGATGGGGGATGGGTCCCGACAAAGCTTTGAGATGACTAGAGAGAGAGAGGGGGACTTAAGAAGGCAGTAATGAGTATATGAATTGAGGGTTAAATTCTATGTTGAGGGTAGAAATGAGTATCAATAAAAAATGAAAGCTAGAACAGAGACAGATCAAAGGACATACTTGTTTGGAGCAACAGGTGGTGGTGGTGGCAAGACGAGGGAGAGACCCGGAGTGAGAGACCCGAAGTGAGAGAGATGGAGAGGGTGAGATATACTCGGTGTTCTGGGCGAGGAGGTAGGCGTGTGGCGCCGCGGGTGGCGGCGAGGGAGGAAGTGGAGTGGGATTGGAGGCGGCAAATATGGCGATGGTGATGGCGATGGCGAGAGAGCAAGGGGTAGATCGCCGCTTAGATCCGAGAGATAGAGATGCGTTTAGATCTTTTAGGTTAGATAATTAGTAAATTGTATTTATAGTAGGGTTGTTTTTTTTTCTTTTATAAATATTAATATCAAACAAGTAGCGATACATTTATTTTTAGTGGTTAGTGTCCGACACTCACAATCGACCCCTTAATTCATTTAACCCACCTTAAAAATTATCTGATTCAATCTGACCCATTTTTTGGTTGAAATGGGTAACCTATTTTGACCCAAAAAAATTAACTAGTCGATTTGGATTGGTTTAAAGCGGGTCGAACCCGTTTCCCATTTCGACCCGTTACTTTTTTGCTATATAAATGTAAATTTTTTAATGAAAAACTGTGGGTCGAAATGGGTCGACATGTTCCGACTCATTACACACTTCGACCCGACCCGTTTCGACCCAACTCATTTCGATCCGTTTTCTTTGGGGTTATAACAGGTCACGACCCATTTTGACCGGTTACCCATTTCCATTCAACTCATACCCGACCTAACTCACCCAATCGCCAGCCCTATTGGTTAGTTACGAAAAAATCAATTAATCAATTTTTGAGAATATTTAAAATATTGGCAAAACGCATATTTGGGCCACTGCACTTTTCTAAAAATTGCAATTAGGCCAAAGAGCGTCAAAATTTTCGGGATGGCCATTGTCTGGGACTTTTTCCTTTTTAACCCATTTTTGGATGGATGTTATGTTTAACTATTAAGTTATGTTAAATACCTATTTTGCCCTCGTCTTCATCTTCTCTGAAAAATCCCAGATTCAAAACAACATCGCATAAACACAAAAATCGGATCTGAATTGCTCCATCGTTTCCAACTCTCTCTCTCTCTCTCTCTCTCACACACACACAGACACACACACACCCAAAAAGAACAAAGCCAAATCTGGATATTTTCATCAATTAATTTATAATACACAAGCACAAACACGGATGGAGATTGGGCAAGGAGACTGGAAATAGGGGGCCTTTTGAGGAGGCTAACTGCCTCTTGCCTACTACTCTAAGTCAATTGCGAGAGGCGGATTGGTCTCATATCATTGAAAGAAGAAGAAGAAGAGATCTTGGGAATCAAAGTAAAAAGAGTTGAAGTAGTCTAGGCTAAGACTATTTCCATTAAAGAAAGAAATCTTGTACAACGTGTTCTTCAAATTCCTTCTCAAGCACCAGGTTCTGAGCCAGAATCTAGAACCCTCTCGATGAAAACATATCGTTTGGCGATACTTCCCATCTCGAAGAATCCATCGCATTTGCTAATCCTCTTTCCTTTGCGGTGTTGCCAAATTGTGTGATGTTATTGTCTTGGTGATTGGGTATAGGCTAGCACAGAATCGATACCACTGCGGCTTTGAGAAGGAATTTGAAGAACATGTTGGTGCTGCCTTCTGCTATGGCGAGAGGGCGAAGATGAAGATAAGATGAACATAGGGGCAAAATAGGTATTTAACATAATTTAACAGTTAAACTTAACGTCCATAAAAAATTGGGTTAAAAAGAGATAAGAAATGCAGTGATGGCCATCTGAAAATTTTGAGGTCTCAGTGGCCTAATTGTAATTATTGGAAAAGTACAGTGGCCCAAATATGCGTTTTGCCTAAAATATTTTAAAAGTTTAATAAAATAATATTAACTAATTAACAAACTATTATTTCTATTTAATTTAAATTAATATATTAAAAAAAACATCTCCATCATCCTTCTTCCACGTTTACTATCACATTGATATCATCATGAGCCACATACATGTTTTTTAAAAATAATACACATCAAAATAATATTAATAATCGAGTTAATTGTTTTTTCGGTAAAATTAAGTCGGTCCTTTTAAAAGCTTTTAACCGCTCAGGTTCACCATTTTTTAACCGAGAAAAAGACACTTTTGAGGTGAAAAGACTATGATGTCATTAATGAATCAAGCACGCGCACATAAAAGTATTAGTTCATGCATCAATTTTGCATTGCGATGCAAAAATCGAATAATAAATGAATACGAATACGAATATTCAGAAAATTTCACGAATACGAATCGAATATGATGATATTCGATTTGATTCGTTACACTAACTTCGAATCTAAAGTTTAGGGTTCGGTTAGGGTATTTCCGCTTAGAAATTTCGTAAAAATATATGATCGATTGGGTTTTAGTTGGTCGAATCGAGTTAAGACCCGAAAACCAGAATCCATTTGCCCACCCTATGTTCGTAAAATATCAAATCAATCTCAACCGATCAGATCTAGAGTTTGAACTAAATTGAACAAAACCACGACAATTCAACTTGTGCAGTTTCACAGTTCAATTTCACGGTTCGATCTCATGGGTCATTCTTATGGTTCCGTCTCGTGGTTCAATCTCGTGATAAAACTGTAAAATAGAAACTTTAGCCTTTATGTAATCTCAATTATCAAGTGAAATATAGAAATCTACACTAATTAATGATCAATAGTCAAATCCAAATACAGTTCGCTTGGTACGTAGTTTGTTTCAATATTGTTTGATTCGACTGATTAAGTAATTAAATTTCTAGGCTTTGATTATATGATTAAATGTGATATATTTGCATGCTACGTACATTCGTAGTAATAACTATTTTTAGTTCTTGTTATATTGTACACATTTTAGTCTCAAAATGTAGACATTGATCTGATTAGTCTTATTTTAAAATATTTTAAGATGG
>JABEVN020004054.1:0-15730 GCA_013146195.2 Codonopsis lanceolata | reverse complement strand
ACTTGGTGATTCATGTGCACCTTGCTTGACCTTGAACAAGTCGGCCCTTATCTTAGCTAATGAACAGCCGGTCAATCGGCAAAACTTTGTTATGCATCTGCCCGGTGTTGATGGCGTCGCGGCAATGCTCCCGTCGAGGGGCGGCCTGCGAGCCCTGCAGCTCTTTATCTTTAATGCTTGTGCGAGAGTTACCAACCCGATCACGAGACTCGAAAGACATCAACCGATCTCTAGCTTTAGTCTTGCCGTATATTCTGCTTGATGTTTGGAAAAATCAAACCACGGTGAGGTGGAGCATTCTCGATCGAGGTGCCCAGCGGGCGATCCCAAAAATTCCCACGTGAGAGCTTTACCACATTCCCGGGCCTCCATCCGCGTTTGACTCTTCAAAATCTTGCATATTAATGGTTGCGGGCAAACCACCCCGTGAGGTTGTACCACGGGGAGAAAGAGGGCATGGGGGGGTCACAGCGACTGACTTGTGGGCCCCGCGGCTGCCGCCTCACTGAGGTGCCCAGTTGTGAACAAAGTCGTCGAATGATGAGACCGCTAGGAGAGGAGTCTATGTCTCAGAGCATACGAACCCACAGGTGATCGTGGCCGGCTATATCTGTGAGCAGCCGCGGTGGCGAGCGGCGCCTACGAGCATCACGACCTCTGCGGTGTTAGCGACGGCAGCGGCGAGCGTGGCAGGCTGAGATCACCAGACTCGAGACCTGACCTTGAATGAACACAGGGACAACCCTCAGGCAGCCTTACTTCCCTCGGGTTGCCCAAGATGCTTAGAACCATCATGCTGCATGGTTGTGAATGAACTACCATAGGATTCATCGATTCCCCGGTCTTGGCGAAATTCCCATTGCGAGAATCGGTGCTTGAACAAAGCTGGCGATGGATCGACTCGATGAGCAATGGTGGTTTTCCCTTGCAATCAGCGTAAGTTGAGTTGATCATCGACCAAGATAAATAGCCCTCGGCGTAAGGCCTCCTCCGCGAAATTCATGTGCCAACCAGCCATTGCCCGACGCAGCCATTGAGTCAACCCAGCGCCTTTGGTTCGCCCGATGGCGTGCGTCGTGAGGTGAAGGACATTATTCAGCGGCGGCGGGGGCTGTGATGTACCTCTCTCTGCTGGTACGCCTACCTCCATTAACTCCATTCTCGCCATGAATAGAACTTTGAAGACTCTTAATGCTTGTAAAACACTGCGTTTCGCCAATGGAACCAGCGATCGTCGAAGATTTGGACCTTCAATGACCCCGTCCAAGCACACGGCTTTCCAGCGTGCTTCAAACTCTCTGAGCCCGACTGCTGATATGAAAGAGAGAGAAAAGTGAAGCGGGCGGGGAGCACTCCCTGCGCAAAAACCTCGGCGTATGAATTAGTCAATGAGTTCGCGGTTTGTGAGTTTAGGCTAGGGAAAATAGATGCAATACCTCTCGGGATTTTGACAAGGTTTTTATACGTGCGGGAGGCTGGCGCCATTATCATGCATAGCGCCCATTATCATGCATAGCGCCCATGATTGCGCCCATGATTGGCGTTAGCGCCCATGATTGGCGTGGCACCCATGGCGGCATTAATTCCTCTATAAGCGACATGGCTTATAGCGAGGAATTATTGCTCGGGTGTAACACCCTCAGCGTATCGATTTGCGGGGTGATCACCCTCAGCTGATTTAAGTGACTTGTTCGGTGACATCGAGCAATGTTGCCCGCTTATTATTGCTCGCATAATTAAGCTCGGCTTTTATCTCGGCCAAAGCAGTTTTACACGATTGCTTTCATGACATGTACGCTGGTGCTCGGAAGGTATACAACGATGACACGTGGCTCTGGCTTGGGCCTAGTGGGACGGCGGCTCATATATATATATATATATATATATATATATATATATATATATATATATATATATATATATATATGACAATGATAGATTTCTCTCTCCAAAATTTTACTTTTGAATTATTAACTTTTCAATTACTCCACCATTTACTATTTCTCTCTCCTATCTTCTTTGGTTATATTTCTCTTTCTCTTTCCCGTCTTCTCATTATTTTTTCTCTCATCACCACCATCTCCTCTCTTTTAATTATGTTTAAACATTTTTATTTTTTAAACATAAAAAATAGTAACTAAAACAAAAATAATAGTTCCGGAGTTAAGAAAACAAAAATATCAGAGGTTAGTAAAATAAAAATATTTTATGGATCAAACCACTATAAAAATAAAAGTTATAGAATCAACAAAACAAAAATAATTTAATGGGAAGGTTAGTAAAATTAAATAATTTACGGAACAAAATTTTAAAAAAATTCTTAAAAATATATATGTAAAACAAAAATACGTAAAATAAAAATATTTTATGGAACAAAAGTAATAGTTACATAGTCAATAAAAACAAAAACAATTTAAACTGAGGTTACTAAAATAATAATTAAAAAATTTACATAAAAAAATTTAAAACAAATTCTTAAAAATAGCTATGTAAAGTAAAAATACATTAATTAAATAAAAATATTTGATGGAACAAAAATAATAGTTACGGAGTCAATAAAACAAAAATAATTTCAACTGAGGTTAGTAAAATTATAAAAATAATTTACTGAACAAAAGTTTAAAACAAATTCTTAAAAATAGTTATGTAAAACAAAAATATGTTAGTAAATAAAAATATTTGATGGAACAAAAATAACAATTACAGAGTCAATAAAACAAAACAATTTAAACTGAGGTTAGCAAAATAATAATAAAAAATTATGGAACAATTTTTCAGTAAAACTAATTCTTAAAAATAAAACAAAAATAATAGTTACGAAGTCAATAAAACAAAAATATATAATGGAAGTTCTTAAAATCAAAATAATTTACAAAACAAAAATAATAGTTAACGCTAAAAATAATTTCGTTAGTTTGATTTTTTACTTATTTTCTTCTCAGAAATTTCTTTATTCATAAAATGCAAATATAATTTAATAAAAATAATCATTCAAAATGAAGAACTTATTTGAGTTCATATTTTATTTAAAGGGCGGAAAAAATTCAAGTTTGTTTGAAAATATTTATTATACAGAGTTTTTGAATAATATAAAGTGTTCGGGGTTGTTAGGCCATAAATTGACACTTAAAATCAGTATTCCAGTAATGCTATTGAAAAACATTGACCATGCTGCAGGGTTGTGCTATGGAACAAGACTAATCATCATAAATCTTTGTGATCATATTGTTGAAACAAATTTTTTGAAAGGAATCAATGCTGGAGAAAATGTTTTTATCCAAGGAGTGTCATTAACTCTCTCCGATGTAAGAATGTGTTTCAAGTTCTAGAGAAGACAATTTACATTGTTGGTATCATATGCAATGACAATGAACAAGTGTCAAAGTCAATAATTGCACGTATGTCTCATTTGAAAAAAAAAACAGTATTTAGCCATTGATTGTTATATATCGTAGTTTCTAGAGTAACAAATTATTTTGGTCTGAAGATATTGATATGCGGTGAAGATGAAAAACCAACTAATAAGACAACAAATGTTGTGTACACGGAATTGTTTTAGAATCTATAATGATTAGTGATATACTTATGTGTAATTGTTAATAAACCGATCCTCCTTATTTTGTTTATGTACGATTTAATCGACGTGCGTTTAATGCACGAGTTAAAACAACTAGTTTTTTCTTAATTCGTGTGTCGAATCAAACATAATAATAATTTTAGGAGGGAGAGAGTATTAGATTCGTTGTCCTAATGGACAATGTAATTAATTGTTGACTATAAGGTCCAAGGATCAATTATTTTTCTAGCCTTTTAATATATTTGTTAAATTTATTTATGTTGAATTTTTATTTTAATATTTCTATAAAGGGTTCGTTTAATTTTTGTTTTGTCATGAGCCCCCAAAAGTTCAGGGTCAGCCTTGTTTCCACCTAAAAATCCTCGTTCGAAAATAAATTTCATCTCTAATTTAATACAGTTCAAAATATACTTTATCTGTTCCAAAATTATTATTTTGTTTGACCCGACGTATGAATTAAGAAAAATAATTGACTTGATTATTAGTATTAATATAGTGTGTAATTTTCTTTTAAACCTCTGTGCATGTGACACATGCATAATTAAAGTAAAAAGAACAAGATGATAATTTTGTGACCGAGTGAGTAATATTTTGGGAAAAATACCTTTAAGTTTTACTAAAAAAATTCTCATGTCCAAAAAGTCCCAAAAATAATTATTCTATCTAAAAACTCACAAAGTTAGACTTTTAATAGACAAAACAGTCCAAAAGTTAACGTTTCTACTAACGTCGTTAGAATAAAAGCTTTTATTTTAGATGAAATTCTTTTCTATAATCATAATGATGATAAGATTGTATTGTATATAATAATAATAGTAAATGGTAATAATAATAATAATAATAATAATATAGTGTAATTATTATTAGTATTATTATTTAAACCCCCTATGTTTCTAAATTACTGTCCTCATTGGTCTTTTGAATCGATTTTAAAATTTCAAGTTGAAAATTTAACATGTATTTTTTAAATTCATAAAATTAGTAATTTGTAGGAAAATATTTTAGGAAATATGAGAGTAATTTATGTCAATATTATTATTATTGAAAAATGATACCAAAAGTCTCTTTAAAAAATAATTCTTCTATTCATAAATCTAATTTAAATCTTTTCATTTAGAAAAATTCGAAAAACTTAATTTTTTAACACCTTTATAAAATTGTAGTAGTAATTGTAGCAGTAGCGATTGTCAAAATAATAATAATAATAAAAATAATTTTTTTGATGATACTATTTGATGCGTCCAAAATAATCCAAGGACGCACTGGGCTTCACAATTTGGATATCTGGCTTTCAATTCTATCAAAAAACCTTCAAGGCCCAAACCTGCAATGCAAACACCAACTGTGAACTAGGCAGGGGCTCTCCCTGCAAATGCACTCCGGCATGTGAATTAGCAAACGCTTAGTTAAGTAAGCAATTTGACAGAGTTTAACCTTGGTAGAAAATCATGTACCTCCCCCTTTTGTTTTGAGGGGTTTTATAGCCTTCATGGGAGCAAGGTTCTAAAAATCGTTAGGCGGCCGCTAGGCGGCACACTAGCGCCTAGCGCCTAGGGGACTAGTCGGGGCGTAATCGAGGCCTAAGCGGGGCCTAGAATTAAGGCATAATTACCATTTTTTTGATAATTTACATCAAAGATCAAACACATTGAATACAAATTTTTTTTTTTTTTTATGTTTGTAATTTTATCAAACACTTGTCTATATTTATAAAATGAACAAAAAAAATATACAAACGTACCATTAATCTCAATTCTCAACAACCCCAAAGCAATAAACTAGCCAAGTTTAGAACTAAAAACAAAAAAGATTTTACTCCAATTCGCCACCCATTACCTCCTTCTCTGCCTCACCATTACCACTCCCCTTTCCTTCTCCAGTTCGCCCCCCCTTCCTTCTCCGGTCACCGCATGCCACAAAATCAAAGCTACAAAAATAAATTAAGGTCGGCGAGGTTTGACGTAGACGTCGACTTGGTCAATTAGGCGGCCACTAAGAAAGTCGTGGCGGTAGAGAGGGGCCTAGCGCCTAGGCGGGGCCTAGGCGCAACTAGGCGGGGAGTTTTAGAACGCTGCATGGGAGAATGAATAATTCCCCATTAAATGACAGCATGTATGGCGGGCACATTAACTGTCACGTCCAACACAACGGCCTCATTATGAATGTTGAAGTGATTTTCCCGGAGATAACTGCCCACGTCCAGGATGACCGTTATTCGCATAACCAAGAATGGTAAATCTGCTCGCTAAACACTTTCTCGCTGGGTGTTTAGCCCCCAGCTCATTGTATCTAGCTCCCAGCTCGTTGTACACTTGCCAACTTGGTATTCAACCCCCAGATTCTGAGGGATAAATGCTAGGCTCTCAATCCAAACTGATCAAAGCCTGGCCGGTGCCCGCTTCATAATTTCGACTTGGACTTTGGATTGCACGTGCTTAGCTTATGACTGAATAAAATGTGCCAGACAGGTGACTCAGGTCTAGGCCTATCGGGCCAGGCAATTCAGTAGCCCCCTGCTCCTTGTCTAGCGAGTATCTATGCTTGGAGCGAGGAGAAGTATCCTGAACTTTCCAGGTCTGATCGTTTATAAGATGAGTCATTTTGTGGATTCACAAGGGGTTGTCTTCAACTAAATGTTACAAGTGGGTACCTTCCCAATGAGGTTTAACCCTGAAAGGACGGGCCGCTATTAGCCGTCTTACATTGTCACGCAGGCTCATATTCCAAGGCATCATTTAATGCAACGCCTTGGCTTCTGTGCCATAATGATGGCATGAATTGTCTCGATCGCCCCCCAAACGACGATTTCTCCTACTATAAAACCATAAGTTCAGCTTCATTTTGAACTTTCCCAAACTTGTGAAAGTTCAAAGCCAGAGCCGATTCTAAATTCTGCATTCAGCCGGGCACAAACAGGATTCCCAAGACCTTCCTCAACTTGATCCATCAAATTCAACAGGTATTTCTCAACCCTTATTCTTTACCATGATGTAACCTTCATCTGTATTTTCGCTACTAGAACCCCAGTTTTTAGGGTTCATAGATACCAGCTGGGTGTATGATGGCTGTTTTGTTACGATCGGAAAATCAATCTGTCGTAAATCTGAAAGTCTAACCCCCATTTCTTTTCTCTTTACCTTAGTCTTCCAATGATCACAAACCGTCACGACCTTTTCTCTTTTTGAATGGCAAAGGTCTGACCCTTTTATTGGCTTCACGAACATAGAAAACCAACTTATAAATGGGAATAGAGGAATACCAGACTGGTGCCCTGTTCATCGATCTTGAAACGATCCCTAACCGAGAGTTTTGCCCGCTCTCACTTGTTTTCACGAGCAAGGACTAATATGTATTCCTCGATTCCTGTTTCCTGTAGGATGTCTTCCAGTGACGAAACGCGTTCCGAAATTGAAGACCGTAGCTATGATCATGGAGCCTCAACTGAAACCGTAGAGAGCTTTGAAACGAAATCCCACAGTTCTGAAGGAACCGAGATGTAAAAAACCTCGTTAAACCCTCAAAAGCCCAACACCCTTGTGGAAGAAATCTTCGAATCCCCCCAACGAATAAGAAAATAAACTGATCGAGAACGAGCAAAGCAACTTCAAAAAAGATGAGTGATCTGAAGACAACATCCCAATCATGAGCATCCCGCAAACCAAGAGGAAAAGAGACATCCTCAAAGGCAAACAAGTCGCAGCCAATGTTCCCGCCTAACTTAAATGGGACGACTTAAACTGCGAAGATGATGTATCTGCTTGGTTCTACTCGCTGGGTATGGACCTCAAAAACTACCGTGTAAATGCCTTTGACATGGACATCGAGAAAAACTGGCATAATTTCCAAGGAGATCGCACGGTCTTCTACTTTGATTTCTTCCTTGTCGGCCTTAGGCTTCCCTTAGATCCCCTTTTCACTAAATTTCTGATCTTGAATAACGCCCTTCCGTGCGATCTGACCCTTACAACCGTGAGGTTTCTGGTCGCATACACCATTGCACGCCGGCTACTCGGGTTTGAACCCAGCATGACTTTATTCAGAAAATTCTTTTTGTTCTCATTAGACAAAAAAAGTGGCCGTATAACTGGCTGGTCCAACCCCAATTACTTCAAACTCCTTATCGAAGGTCCCAATAAGGTTGATGCCTGGGATGGAAGGGCATTGCTCATCGAGTCCCGAGTCGGATGGCCTTTTGCCCCATACTTGGAAGAGTTAGAGATTGCCAAGTATGACAAAAATGCATCTCGAGCAGGAGAACCCCAGATAGGCAAAGCATTTAGGAAATTGCTTGGTGTCAAGGAAGGGAAAAGAACAGAACAAGGCCGGTGTTAAGCGGGTAGCCACTTACATCGACTCCTCCTATTTACTTTGGTTTGGGATCTTGAATTGGTGGTTGTTCATTGAAAGGATAAAACCCATGGTCATTATAGATGCCGAAGAACCTTACCCATATTGGGGCAGCTTTCATGGAGGAAGATTCCCAAGCGAGTGTCCAGACTGCGAGATAGCTAGGACCAACTACACCCCTGTCTTTTCTCTGAATGGTTTGCATACTAGTTTTTCAATCTAGCTCTTCCTTATATTTTATTTCAAACTAGAAGTTCACAAACTCGCCGTATCTTTTTTTGCAGACATGAGGCAACTGGAAAACTCCAACAGAGTCCTTCAAGCTATGAAGAGGGGTGCCACAAGGAGAAATACTCAGATGGCCTCGCCTCCTTAGAGCCTACTTGTCTCCCCACCGTCCCTGTTGCCAGCACAGGACGTGGGACGAGTCGAGGACACAACGAGTCGAGCCAGGCTGTCACTCCTGCCCATACGGCTGCTCCTGCTATAACGATCCCTGCTGCTACTAGCCCGGCCATTCCTGCCACCAAAACAGTGTCAACCAGGCGTCCTGCCACTGAACTCCCCACTGACAGCAGAACCCGATCGAGGATAGAGAAAAGCGACCAGGTTAAAACGTCAAGCTCTCAAGCGCCCTCATGGCAAAGAGACAATTTTCAAATGCCAGAAACCCAGGAACTTGCTGCCAAGATAATTGCCGAGGTAGCCAATGTACCCGACCTAGCCAATATCAATACAAACAGATGGGGCGGGCATGCTGCCACTATCGGGCTAGGCATAGTGAAGAGGCTCCGCAATACTGGCATTCGGAAGAGGAGTACCGCGCATTCCAACTCGGTCCTCATTGGTGAAATAGGGATGTGCATGGCCGAGGGAACAAACTCCCTTACTCTGTACTTGCAAATAGACCCCAAATGTTTTTGATTTTTTTGATTCTGATTGATCTTAATTTGAGGTGGCCTCCAAAACTGAATTGCTATACGATCGGCTCCTTGACAATCTCAAATCCTTCGGCTCGCTGAATTGCTATACGATCAGCTTGAAGAACAAGTCAATACCCTCCGAGCTGAGCTTAAAGAAAGCGAAGAAGCCGTGACCGCAAAAGTTACCGAGCTTTCCAAGCTGGAGGAGGAGAAGAAGACTTTAAAAGCTCATCTCAGCTTTTCCAAGAAATCCGAGAAGGCTGCTCTCAACAACATTGAGCTGGTAAGGAAGGAGCTCAAGGAAGCACTTAACCAGTTGGAGAAAACCAAGGCGGAAACCTCTGAGAGAGAAAAACAGCTAAGAGAAGAGTTGTCTCAGCCTGACGAGGAGCAAGAGCAAGCAATCATTGCCAATTACAAGAGCTTCGAGGATTTCCAGGACTGCGTTGAAGATGAGGCCTACCCTTTCTTCCTTCGAGGGGTGCACCATGTCTTAAGGCAGTTAGCGTGCAACGGGATGGACATCCGGCCAGAAGAACTTGCTGAATGGGGAATTAACACCCCCTTCTGTCTCTCTGCTCGTCTGGGACATGCCTTGGTGCCCTATACTGAAGATGAATTGATTTCTCTGGCCCAATCAGACACACAACAAGGGCTTGCCGCCTGGACCCCTCCGAAGACTGCCGACGTGACGGTAACAGATCTGATGACCCAGATCTGGATGGCCAAATCACAAGAGGCTAAAACCTTGGCTGCCCACTGTGCCGGTGATGACGGGGACGTGATCGTGATCGAAGAGACTACAACCAGGGAAGTTGCTGACCCTTGCCAAAACACTCCTCAAATCGTCCCCGCCGACCCTTAAATCTCTTCTGGCCTGCGCGCCACAACACCTTTTCATTACATTTTCTTGCAAAACAATTTACAATATCTTTGGGCATGTAATATTAACACTTCTGCACTCAATATCAATGCTTGTATTTTCTCAATAATGCTTCAATCATTTTAAAAACCCATCTTTTAAATCGAGCAAGCATATTCCGAGCTTGACGAAAATAAAAGAAGCACAACCCTCGAACACCAAACCCTTCAATCGAACATAAAAAATCTACTTGATGAAGCATAATCGAGGAGATGGTCTCGAACACCAACCCTTTTCACAAACAAGGTGTATCCTTGCCAGTGTAAGAGAATAATCGAGATAACTTTATACCGCACTCGAACACCAAATTTTTAATCAAGCAGGAAAAGTCCATGCCCGCCAAAAGCATAATCGAGTTTGCACTAAATGTCGTAAACGAGATAATAAAAAAATGAAGACCAATGAATGCTCATTCATTTCATCCTAACTTACAACAAAGAAGAAGGAGAAAAAACAGCTTGCACACTACCAATCAACGGTAATATTTCGTCAAATGATCTGCATACCATGGATATTTCAGCTCGCTACCTGAAAGCCTCCTGACATTCTGCTGTCTATTCAAACCCCTTGTTTCCCTGAAGCACTTTGAAAAAAGCCAGGCACCTTTCTCCCGACTTGGAAATAAAACGACCAAGGACAATAAATCTGCCGTAGCTTCTGGACATCCTTGATACAATAGGGAGGTTTCATTGTAACCAACGCTTTGATTTTATCTGGATTGGCCTTAATCCCTCTTTCATTCACCATGAACCCTAGGAACTTGCTGGCCATTACACCGAACACACACTTGCTCGGATTCAGCTTCATGTTATTCTTCCTGAGATAGCCGAAGGTTTCCTCCAGGTCGATGGTATGATCATGTCCTCTAGATTTCACGACCATATCATCTATGTATGCCTCCATATTTCTGCCAATCTGCGAGCTGAAGACCTTGTTCGCCATTCCCTGATTAGTAGCTCCTGCATTCTTCAAACCAAAAGGCATTATCTTGTAACAATAGAGGCATCCCGCTGCTCGAAACGCAGTCAATGTCTTATCCTCCTCATTCATCTTCACCTGATGATATCCTGAATAGGCATCGATGAAGCTCAAGAACTCGAAACGCGCTATGGCATCCACCAGTTTATCGATGCGAGGAAGAGGATAACAATCCTTCGGGCAGGCTTTATTAAGGTCGGTGAAATCCACACACATCCTCCATTTTCCATTCGACTTCTTCACCATAACCACATTGGCCAATCAAGTGGGGTAGTGAATTTCCTCGATGATATCCACGCTAAGCAGTTTTTCGACCTCCTCCTTGATCGCTTTGTCTTTTTCTGTGGAGTATACTCTAGGCCGCTGCTGAATTGACCTAAAAACTGGATCCATGCTAAGGCAATAAGCTGCCACGTCCTCACTAACCCCTTGCATATCCTCTGGTTGCCACACGAACACATCCAAGCTGCTCTGGAGTTGCTTGACCAATCTAGCCCGAGCTTCAACCAAAAGTGCTCTGCCAATCTTTATCTTCTGCTTGGGATAAGCAGAATTAATAATAACCTCTTCAAGCTCGTCCTGAGCTGTAAATTCGGGTTCATCCCGCATTTGGAGCGTGTCTAATTCCACTTTTTCTTCCTCTTCAGCCTGCGTTTCTACCTCATCGAGCTGGTCTAGCTCCATATCCACAGCCTGCTCGACTTGTCCCCCCAACCCCCACTGTCGGCAAAGGAGAAGTGATTTCGTGCAGACACTTGTTGCTGCCTTGTGCCGAACTCTCTGACGACCAGCGGCGATCGTCAAAGGGCTCACGGTTATGTGAGACTTTTCTTTGTTACTGATGGTGACCTTCTACTCGCCATCTTCAAGAGTCAGTTTCTGTTTCTTCCTTTGACTATCTCGAACGTACTCCAACACTGCCCGGGGCTGACTCTTCAAGACCCTCACTTCTTGATCTGTATAAAACTTTGCCCGCTGGTGAGGGATCGAAGCAACCATCTGAAATTTTCTCATGCTAGACACCCCCAAAATTATATTGTAAGGAGATTTCAGGTCGATCACCATGAAAGTAATCTTCTCCACCCTGGTGCGAGTACCCTTGCCGATGAAAATTTCAAGCTCGACTGTGCCTTTAACTGGCACCTTGTGATTAGCAAAGCCCTCCAAGGTCCCTGTATAGGGCTTGAGGCATTCGTCCTTCAGCTCTAAGCCTTAAAAACAAGAATAATACATCACGTCTGGGGCTCGGTATTCACGAGAATCTATGCACCACCCTTGACCATTGACGAGTAAAACAATCAAGAAGCTGCTCCCCGACCACATCACTCACCAATTACTTGCGAGGTAAGCGTATCGACTCCTCCCCTGCTTGTAGAGTGGTCGGACAATCCCCCACCTTTGACAAGGAGTAAATATGCTTGCCGAGCTGAGTAAGTGTAGGTTCCTCGTCCATAATCACATTTATGAATTGGGGTTGCATCTCTTCGAGGGGCATTCCCCCTATTATTTCCATCTCTCTTGAACCAGTCCAACCGGCCTTCATTTATCAACTTCTGTATGGCCTTTTTCAACGGCCAGCACTCCTCCGTCGTGTGCCCATAGTCATCATGATAGGCACACCTCTTAGTCCGATCCCTGGAATCTGCTGTCTTGGGGTTCATGCGTGGCGGCCGGGGAAGCTCATCTCGAACTTCGTACATTATATCCTCCAACAATGTATTGAGCGGGGTGAGATCACTTTCCCGAAGAAACTCTCGTGGGCGGTCATATCGTGACTTACCTTTGTTATAACCGTCGACTGCACCCTGGCCGATACCTTTAGCATTAGCCCCAGCTCCCCCAGTCTCGGTGCTTTCCTTCTTCTTCTCTTTTTTTCGCAATCTCCCCTGCGCACCACTTTTGAGCCCGCATTAACATTTATGCCTGCGTCTTGGGCTCTCGCATGCTCAACTATGACCTCAAACCGCCTTCAACTTCGAGCAACCCTATCTCAAAGCATAAAGTAACCTCCTGTTCGGACAAACCAGGAACTTGCTCAAGCATTTTTGTAAATCACTCCAAATAGCTAGCAGTTGATTCGTGGGCTCCCTGTTTAACCTTAGACAAATCAACCCTTGTCTTTACGATTGCTCAGTTTCGAAATACGCTAAAACTTTGCTTTCATAAATACGCCCGATTGTTGATAGACACTGCGAGGTAAAGCTCCATCCGGCCAATGCTTTTCCTTATGTAAGCTTGAACCCACAAAAGCTCATATTTTTAATGCCTCGTCGATGTTGAGCCAATCACAGGATTCAAATGACATCAAGCAGGTCTCGCCTTGGTCTTCCACATTGTACTCCTTAACATTGGGAAAATGAGCCCTTGTCTTTGAGGGGTGCATTCTCGATCGAGGGGCGAAAGGACTAGGCGGCGTGCCTGAAAATTTCCATCCAGGGTCTTGTCCTGCTCCCAAGCTTCCATTCGACACTTCAGATCCTCAAATTCTTGCTTGTTAATGGTTGCAGGCAAACCACCAACGGGCTAAGGCAACACCTCGGGCACAAGAGGGACCTGTGGGGTCACATAGCTCCATGTTGGGCTATGCCCACGACTGCGCCACTTTGCTGGGTTGCACACCTGCGAGTTGAAGCCAGGGTCTTTGGCCACTAGACTTTCTGTGCATTTGTTTGAAGGCAAGCGGCCTTTGCCTTTAGAATGATGTGACAAATGAACTTGTGATCTTCCAGGCGAAGGTGTCCAAGGACGGCGAGCATGTGACCTCTTAGGTGATGGAGTGCGATGATTGCGAGCATGCGACCTGCACAGAGATGGTTAATGAGGGCGGCGAAGATGCGACCTTCGCGGAGAAGGCGACCTTCGATGGCGGCGAGACTGTGCCGAATCCTCTCCTGCCCGGGGTCCCAATCGAGAATGAACACTTGGAACAACCCTGTGACTGGCTCGCCCCTCTTGCTGGCTCGCCCCTTGTTGGATTCTCGTTCACGAGGTTCTTGAAGAACTTTATCTTTGGATGTTGAAAGATTCCACCCGACACAGATGCTTGGGCGCATTTAGCTTTGACTTGGTGCGGGCATTCCCAGAAGGGGCTCCAACTCAATGGGCAGTGGCGGCTTGCCCATTGCAGTGCTTCAGGCTGGCGGGTGCATTTGCCCCGGATATATCTCCCTCGGCGTAAAGCTTCCTCCGAAACTCATTAGCGGACCAACGGCGGCAAACGACACTCTGGCCAACAAATCAAACCCGCCAGATTGATTGAGGCGTGTGGCGTCATGAAGTGGAGGAGGTGGTGGATATTCAGTGGGAGGTTCATCTAGGCGTGGGCGTGTAGCACCTCCTGAAGATACCGCCATTGGCTTTTCTGCATTACCCTAAAACTTGTAAATTTGTCAAAAAATAAGATTATTCATAAACGGACTAGCGATACATCAAATAATCCAAGGGCCTTGCTGTTTCACCTTGGATATCGGCTTTCAATTCTATCCAAAAACCTTGACCCAAACTGCAATGCAAACACCAACTGTGAACTAGGTAGGTGCTCTCCCTGCAAATGCACTCCAGTGTGTGAATTAGCAAATACTCAGTTGAGTAAGCAATTTGTGAGTTTAGCCTTGGTAGAAAATCACGATACCTCCCCACTTTTGTTTGAGGGTTTTTACTTAATATCATGGGAGAATGATAATTGTTGAATCTGAAATTAAAAGATTTGCTTAAAAACATTTCACTTGATTGTCGACCAAGTAAAATAGATTATATTTGGTCAAGTTGAATATCATTTTGTCGATAACTATCGGTGATCTATACGTACTTAAAGTATGAGTTTATCTTTCCTTATTTATGCGATCATACTCTTGTACTAACTTTTTCCTACTTTGTGTTTTTGGTAGATGTCACATGCCATATAATATCTCACAAGATCCTTTGAGATCTTGCCTGCAAAACAATTTCAAATTCAAATGTGTTCCTAACGGGTTGCTTGTGAAGACTATCTATAAATACCCATTGGAAGCATTTGTGAAGTACAACAATTTTTTTAAGTCAAGAAACCTTCTACTCACAATCTCTCGGGCGTTGTCTTCACGAAAAACTTTAGCTAGATACTTCTCATTGAAAATTTCTCTAGTTATTGTTTAGACAAAACGAGTATTTCATTTCAAATTATTTAGAACTTCGGTCGGTTTGTCTCACGAGTTTGATTGTTCTCAATCATTCTCCCCCAAACACCGATCTTTTTGTTGTACGATCCATTAGAGATCAAATAGATTTTTAATAAAATAGTGCACTTCAAAATCCAAATCGACCAACTTGGTAGTGGGCGTAGCGGTTTATCACGTGAACCACTTCAAGCGATTTGTCGGCCATTTCATATATTCTTGCAAAGCGACTTAACACTTAAAGAAGTTATTCAAGCGATTAAGTGTCGGCGGTCTTAACAATTGTTTGCTTATTTGTTCGATTAACTTGTGTTCGAGTTTCCTCTATATTCGGTGATCAAACATTAAAAGCGATTTCTTTTGAAAAGCTGTTGTGTCGACCAGTGACCAACGTTCTTGACTTAAGGAATTTCAAAGTGTCCAAGCGACCAATTCCTCGGTTATTTTGACAAAGATCAAGTTTTCATTGCCAATCTTTTTAAGATTTACAAATTAATCCTCAAAGTTTTTAAAAGGCTATTCACCCCCCCTACAGCCTTAGCGTTGCCATCTGGACTTACAATTGTGGTATCGGGAGCTTAGTTTTTTTGAAAAATTATTTTCCAAGCCTAACGGCTTGAAAGCTCGATCATGGCAACTCTAAAAGCTTTTCAATCAAACAATGTCACTCGAGTTCCCATTTTTATGAAAGATCACTTTGATATACGGAAGGAAAAGATGCAAGATATATGAACAATATAGATAAGCGGTTGATGGAATGTGTAAGATGTGGTCATACGCCCTATGAAAATAAATACTAAAGTTGGTAAATCTTACATTTGCGAGATGA
>JABEVN020004053.1:0-15770 GCA_013146195.2 Codonopsis lanceolata | reverse complement strand
AATACACAAACCCAACCATCTCTCTCTCAAAGCTTTATCGCTATCCGAAATTGAGAATAAATTCTAGATATAACTTGGAGTTCAAATATAAGTTTTTTTTTTATATTGTATTTGAAATAGGGTTAAGCGTTGAGTTAGAAAATTGTATATAAACTCCTTTAAGATTAGAATATGAATTTGGTGGTTTATTAGAATATATATCATTTTAAGGGAATACATCTAAAATATAGTGTCGGTATGTATATCATTTTAGGGGAATACATCAAAAAATAGCTTTGGTGCTAGCCGAACAACACTTGTTTGTTCCACCAGAACTAGCGAACAACACCGGTTTGATCCACCAGTTCTGATAACAATTTTTTTCAATGTATTCCCCTAATCGTATAAACATTCTAATAAACCACCAAATTCATATCCAAATTGAAAAGGAATTTATATACACCAAAATCAGTATAAAATTAATATTTTTTTTAAAAAAAATCACCCAAATCAATACTTATAGTAATTAAATAAATAAACAATAAAATAATCTTATAAATTTCATAAATCTGCAAATTTAGAAAAAATATATAATTATTTAACAGATTTTCTCCAAATGGCACTTGAAGGATAATCCTTGCATCCAATCACATTTTTTTTTTCTCTTTAAAGTAGAGACTTCTTAACAAAAGAATAAAAAATGATACAAGATAGAGCAAGATATAGGGAAAAATAATGCAAATTAGGGTTTATGAAATCAATTGCATCAAAATAAATTATAACTCATGATGAAAATTTCATTAAAGAGATATGACTTTAATTCAACTTACATCATATTCAATCACAACATAGAAAAGATAATCATCCATATCAAAAATTATCTCTTTAAAGTAAAGACCATTGAAAAAGAAAAATAAATTATACAAGGTGAAGAAGATAGAATGAATAGAAACAAAAGAGGAGCAAATCAAAGTTCATCGCATCAATTGCATCAAAATAAGTACTTGTTTGGTGGAGCGTTTTGGTCAAAATGCTAGTAAAAAAACGTAATTTTTTCTCTTTAAAAGTGTTTTAATGCAGCATTTTAAAACGTAGTATTTTAAAAACGTGGAGCGTTTTAAAACGCTCCAATTTGTAGCGTTTAAAAAATATGCTACGTTTACAACTACTTTGCTTATGAAAAATAGCGTTTTGAAATAGTTTTCCAAACGTGTTTACAAAAATAAAACTGCGTTTTGAACATATTGCGTTTTAAAAACGCTACGTTTTGAAAAAGCTGCGTTTTCAAAACGCTGCACCAAACGAGGCCTAAATCAAGATGATGAAGGTTTCATTCAGAAAGATAAATTTGTCAAAATCACATTAAAAAATTACTCATATAACTTAAGAAGCGTAAAAATTATCATAACATACACCGAAAAAAAATATCAAACAATTTCGTAAAAACATACCTATGTTGTTCGATGAGTTGTTGATATGATTCTCTACAGCCCTAACCATCTTCGAAATATCATCATCTTCAAATAAATCGTTCATCGCTTCCAAATAATAGGAATGCCAAGGTAAATGTATATGTTAAGATGTATATATAATGGAATTTAGGGCAAGCCTGTAAGTTTACACGTGCGTCACGATGTGGAACAATCTATTGACTTGACTTTTTAAAGTAAAATATTTTTCAATGTTTTTTCCTTTCTTAACTTTTATCGTTACCTTTCTAGTTACTTTAGTCATATGATAAGTTGTAACAGTTTATTAAGGTGGAATTAGTTAAATATGGCCATTTGACCTGATTGATGAATATATATGGCATTTGACCATAAACCACTTGGTCGACCTGATAAACCAGTTGTCGACCAAGTGGTTTTTACTGGTTTATCAATAAACCAGTTTAAACCATTTAGTCGACAATTGGTTTATTTTTCAACCACTTGATAAACCAACGATTTCGGATATTGACGGATGCATTTTTACTGGTTTACCGATAAACCAGTCATGGTTTATCAGTGATTTATCAATAAACCAGACCATAAAAGAGTTTTTTTTTTTTTAAGTGAGGCTACAAATGACCAAATTATCTTTAACTTAGCCATTTTTGTAAATCTCCCGTTTATTAAGCATCAAGAAGGATACAACAAACTCAAAATAACATACCCTACACACAATGATATAGATGGATTGAGAAAATAAAATACATAAAAGATCTAGAAATTGTTTTGATATTTTAGTCAAGTTATTTGCAGTATAAGAAAGAATAGCTAGTGTCTTATCATTCTTTGGACCAAATTGAATAACGAAATATAATTCATGTAACTAATGCCAATTTGATACATAGGGCAAGTTAAATTTAATTGAGGTCATTCGTGTTATGCGAGTGTCAATTTCTCACATGTACCAACAAAGGCCATCACCAAACACAATGAAATTATTGGTTAGCATTTGTACAAAGTAGCCAATGCCAACTAACACCAACAATAAATACATGGAATTTTTTGTGGACTTGTGGAACGCCTAGTTGTTCATGGTCCTCTATGGGCCAATAGGTTGGCACGTGTTGTAGTTCGGGACCGCAAAAGACACTTTCGGAGCAACCTCTTAAGCGGTGCATTGCCTGGAGTCAAAGGTTTAAGTGAAAGAGATTGTAACACCCAAAACTCACATCAAAAAATAATTGGGAATGATAGTAAGTAAAACGCTCAGACCCCAAATCCCTATACGAAATCAGGGTCAAGCATATATGTAACACGATAACAAATTAACACAAGCCCAATTACACACGGGCTACAAAACTCAAATAGTAAAACAACAACATCAATATTATAGAACTGTACAACACCACGACTTAATACATGAACCAGGAAAACAAACGCCAACCAACTATACATCGAGCTACGACTCGGAAACTATAAAAAAAGGCACTACGGCCAACCAATTAGTAAATACTACACATTCACGACGTTACACATCAGCACCAAAAGAATAATATAGCAGAAACAATCAAAGCTCAAAATTGAGTTTACATAACTCCAAAACCACGTCCTTACAAAACTAAACCAATACAAAGCTCACAACAAGCTACTACCCAAAATATAATCTGCTAGATCCCACGAGTCCAATCCATTTCAAATTCATGGATAACTACAATTTAATGTAAACATACATGCGGTGAGTGATAACTCAATATGTTACTATATGCAACTAGATGACATGTATTCATGCAACAGATCATAAATCATCTCAATCAATCAAGTGCAGATAATACATATTTGCACAAAAACACATTGATCATATGATAATGTACATTGACTCAACCCAAATAAATACGTAGATAAGGATATAGTAGCAGGAGTGATAGATGTGTGTTATACACATCTATTGTATGTATATTCCTACTTAGATTGTGTTTTTTTACGAGTTTCTAAAACTACTGATATGAGATTTTAGTGCTTTATTAGTTTCAAGTTAAATTTGAGAAGATTGATGAATTTTAGACCTTTAATCCATAAAATGAAGATTCCAAGGACCTGAGTGTAAATTGCTAGAAGTTAAAAGCAGAAAACAAGACTAGACATCAAGCGCTCGCTCAGCCCAAAAGTCTGAGTTACCATGCATTTTACAGTAGCATCCGTCCATGGAAAAGACCTCAAGCGATCGCTTAACATATATACTACAAGAAAACGGGGCAACTGAAACAGATTTTTCGGTTGCAATTCAAGAAAATCAGTTTCAAATTGATGCTTGCAACGAATAATGTCTGTAACAGTGTGCGTCGCAATAGGCCTCGTCGCAAAACTATGTGACTAATTTCTTGTGGTTGCAAAAACCTTGTAATGGAAAAAAGTAGTTTAAGTTTCAGTTGCGATGTGCTTCCTAGCACATTTTTTACGTCAGTTGCAAACAACAACTGATTTATTTCTGTTTATATTTTACAACCGATTTTTCTGTTTCAAATTTGTTACACATAGAACTAAACTAGCAACAGAAATTTTCAGTTTCAAGTATGCAACATATTTACAACCGATTTTTCTGTTTCAAATTTGTTATACATATAACTAAACTAGCAACTGAATTTTTCAGTTTCAAGTATGCAACTGGTTTTCTATTTCAAATTTGTTAATAATAGAACTAAACTAGTAACTGAATTTTTCAGTTTCAAGTAGGCAACTGAATTTTTCGGTTGCAAAAGTATGTTGTTGGTTTGCAGCTAAATTTTTTTTAAAAAAAGAACAAAGTTGCAACGAAAAAACTTGTTGCAGAAAATTATTTTCTAAAAATAAAATATTACTAATAGTATGCCTACAAATATTTCTCAATTGTACCTAATTGACCATTTTACTTAAAATATCTTAAATCAAACAATTAAAGTCAACAAAGCTTCAAACATTACATTGAAAAGGAATTGATAAACTGTCATACTAAACTGTCTAATGTTAAACTACATAGAATTGTTAAGTTGTCATACTTTAAACTACATAGAAGCTCCTGGACGATGCTTGGAGCCTCTAAGTCCTCAAATTGAGCATCTCTTGGAATTGCAACCGAAAATCATTTTTTTATTTGCTCAAATTTAGCCTCATATGTGGATTGCTATTGTGCTGTGACTTCATCCCTCATTTTCTCAACTCTTTCGGTCAACTTATCTTCAAACTCTTGGGTATGTGTGAAATCTCCATTTGAACGTGTAGATGAGGAAATCGTGCTGCTACTCAAGATCTCCGATGCAGGAACCAATGAACCAAAGCCGTACAAACGATTCTTTACAACACCACCAGATACATCCACCCAAGCTATTGAATCAAAACCATCACTTTTCTTTCGAGCAGTATAATATTGATACGTTACCAAATCACCTAGCCAAAAAAATTAAACACCAACAATTCAGAAACAAGGGGCTGACCGAATTTATTCCAAACTGTTTGATAGTTCGTAGGAGATCAACAAGAAAAAAAAACACAAAATAAACGATAAAATCAGACTCACCGGTTAGGTTTCACTCGCCCAACATAAAGATGTTCGTTTGATTAATTCTCCTAAGCTTCACTCGCCTAAGAAGAAGAAATCGAAAGAAGAATACAACTGTATTCTATAGAGAGTTTCCTCAAGCATCCAAAAGTGTCGTTTTCATTGATAAAAATCCATTTAAATAGTTACATCTCAAACCCTACTTTGTAAGAATACCAAAACTAACTCCTACCAATGACTACTGGAACAGAACCGAAAGAACAAGAAAAAAACAAGGAAATAAAGAAAGTAAAAGAACTACAAACTAATAGCTTGGTTCGCCCACTAGATCAGTTCGTTGTTCAGCCTATGCGACACATTTGTCTCCAGCCACAGCGATCCCTCCTTAGCCACTCCAAGTAATGCACGTGACCAAATTGAACCCACGCATCCCGTGCCCAAAAGGAAACCCATGCATGTCTCCATGCATCTCCTCCTTTTATAGAAACAAGCCCTCTCCATGCCCATCCAATATGCTCGCGGTCATGTTCAAAGACATCCTCGATGCACCCGCATCATACTCCCCCTCTTTAGAAAGAATTGGCCCCAATTCCTCCAACTCTCCATCCTCAATATACGGCGATAGGTCACCCACATTGAAGGTGGCACTGATCGTGTAATCCCCAGGCAAGTCCAACTTGTATGTGTTGTCCCCTATCCGCTCCAAAACCCGAAAAGGACCATCTGCCCGTGGCATCAATTTATTCTTACGTTTATTCGGAAACTGCTCCTTACGTAGATGTAACCAAACTAAGTCACCCACCTGAAAATTTCTTGGTCTTCTATTCTTGTTCGTCCTTCTCTTGTAATTTTCATTTACCCTTTCAATTCTATCTCGAACCTGTTCATGCAACTTCTGCCATCCCTTCCATTTTTCCATAGCGTCATTATTATCTGTCACTCCTTCTCTCGTTGGAGCCAAGTCCATAGGCAGCTACAGATTCAACCCATAAACCACTTCAAATGGCCAGTGCTTCGTCGTGTATGTTGGTGTTTTATTGTACGCGAATTCAGTGTGCGCCAACTTCACGTCCCAGTCTGTCTTTCCCACCAAACCCCTCAACAACGCTCCAAGTGTTCTATTCGTGACCTTCGTTTGCCCATCAGTTTGTGGATGGTGGGACGTACTGAACAACAACTTCGTGCCCACCAATCTCCATAACGTCCTCCAAAAATGGCTGAGAAACTTACTATCTCGGTCGCTAACAATAGTTTTGGGCAGTCCATGTAGACGTACAACTTCTTTGAAAAATAATTCCGCTACCAACGAAGGATCATCTATCTTGTGACAAAGTACGAAGTGTGCCATCTTGGAGAATCTATTAACGACCACCATAATTGCATCCTTTCCTCTCTGAGTTCTTGGTAAGGCCACGATAAAATCCATAGAGAGGTCTCTCAAGGTCGATCGATCAGTCTTGGCAAAGGCGTATAAAGTCCACGATGAAAAGTACTCTTCATTTTTCGACACGTGGCCTTAGTAACACGATGGCTTGAGCAGCTTCCCAACATTTTTGGCCAATAGAAGTGTTCTGTAATAATTCCGTGTCTTAGTAGCTCCAAAGTGGCGGCTAATCCCCCATGCGTCTCTCGAACCAATGCGAGGCGATTTCCCTTGAAAATGAAACCTTGAAAACACATATGAAACCTCCTGCTCCCTTTTCACAATCGAACGCGCACATATAAATGCCCTCACAATTCGGTCTTCCTTGTAATATGCTCGTAATGCCCTCAAATTCCGGGTCTTCCTTGTAATATGCTCGGATGAGTTGAAATCCTAACAGCCTTGCCTCCATGACTGCCAACATTGAATATCTTCTAGACAAAGCATCTGCCACTACGTTGCTTTTCCAATTTTTGAACCTTGATGAGAAATTAAATGACTGGAGAAACTCCACCAATTTGGCATGTCTTGCCTTTAGTTTATGCTGACCATGGATGTATTTTAAAGCTTCGTGAACAGAATGAAGTACAAAATGATTTGGTCTCAAATAATGGTTCCAATGGTCAAGGGCTCGCACAATGGCATAAAACTCTTTATCATACATCGAATAGTTTAATCTTGCACCACCAAACTTCTAGCTGAAATATGCCACGGGTCGTCCACCTTGGATCAAAACAGCCCCAATACCCACTCCGCTAGCATCACACTCAACTTCAAAGGGTTGTGAAAAATTGGGTAAGGCTAGTACAGGAGTTTCATAAAGTTTTCTATTGAGTGATTCAAAAGCTTTCTGTGCAGCCATGGTCCATTCGAATTTTCCCTTTTGAAAAGTTTCTGTTATGGGACTCGCGACGGTACTAAAATTATGTATGAAACGTCTATAAAACGAGGCCAAACCATAGAAAGACCTTACCTCGGTAATGCTGGTGGGTGTCGGCCACGACCTGATTGCTTCGATCTTTGATTGGTCTACCGCAATTCCTTCCTCGGAGAAAACATATCCCAAAAAAGTGACGCTCGATTGCATGAATGAGCATTTCTCCAGTTTCCCGTAGAGCTTATTCTTCCTCAAAGTCGTGAGTACTTCCCTTAGATGTTCTACGTGGTCCATTTCGTTCTTACTATAAATCAGAATATCGTCTAAATAGACTACCACGAATCTTCCCAAGAACGGTCGTAGTACTTCGTTCATGAGTCTCATGAACGTGCTCGGGGCGTTAGTGAGCCCGAAGGGCATAACCTTCCATTCATATAACCCTTTCTTTGTTTTGAAAGTCGTCTTCCATTCGTCCCTTTTTTGTATTCGAACTTGATGATATCCACTCCGTAAATCGATCTTTGAATAAATTCTAGCCCCGTGTAGCTCATCTATAATGTCGTATATCCGTGAGATGGGAAATCGATATTTCACTGTGATATTATTCACTGCCCTGCTGTCGATACACATTCGCAACGTACCATCCTTCTTTGGTACTAAGATAGCTGGCACCACGCACGGGCTCTTGCTTTCCTCTACGAATCCCTTGTCAATTAATTCCTCAATATGTCGTTGAAGTTCCTTAGTTTCCGTTGGGTTGCGTCGGTAAGCTGGCTTGTTAGGTAACTGCCCTCCTGGAATTAAGTCGATTTTATGCTCGATCCCCCTATCGGGTGGAAGTCCCGGTGGTAAATCATCAGGGAATACATCCCTAAACTCTTCGATAATTCCCTTCGCCAAAGGATGCGTCTCTTCCCTACTTAGTTTCTGAATTCCTTGCGTAACCAGTACTGCCATTGACCCATCTTCGATTGCTTCTTCAACTTCTCTTTCACTAGCCAATAACCTTGGTTCCTGTTTCTTTTCCTTCTTTGCTTCCTGTTTGCTTTGTCTTGAATCTGGACTGCCTTCATCGTAAATCGTGTTGGACGGCTTTAATCTGAATCTCTTCCCCCCCCCCTTTTAGTCGCTATGTAAGTGTTATGTCTCCCATCGTGTATGACGAATCTGTCGAACTGCCAAAGTCGTCCCAAGAGCAAGTGACAGGAATCGATAGGAAGGACGTCAAAAACCAACTCTTCTTCATATCCACCTACGGAAAATGTGACGACTGCTTGTGCGGTAACCTTGACCCCTTCATCCTTCCATAATCCGTAGAGTTCATCCGAGTTTGGGTGTGGTGATGTAGGTAGTCACAACCTTTCGATTAAACAATTGGAGATCCCATTGACACAACTTCCCCCGTCGATAGCTATAACGCAAACTTTTCCAAAAACCAACCCGCGGGTCTTGAAGATCCTTTCTCTGTGGGTTGTTTCATCCATGATTAATTACGAATTATGATTCGTAATGAACTGCGCTCTGATACTACTTGATACGTTACCAAATCACCTAGCCAAAAAAAAAAATCAAAGACCAATAATTCGGAAACAAGGGGCTGACCGAATTTATTCCGAATAGTTTGATAGTTCGTAGGAGATCAACAAGAAAAAAACACAAAATAAACGATAAAATCGGACTCACCGGTTAGGTTTCACTCGCCCAACGTAAAGATGTCCATTTGATTAATTCTCATAAGCTTCACTCGCCTAAGAAGAAGAAATCCAAAGAAGAATACAATTGTATTCTATAGAGAGTTTCCACAAGCATCCAAAAGTGTCGTTTTCATTGATAAAAATCCTATTAAATAGTTACATCTCAAACCCTACTTTGCAAGAATACCAAAAATAACCCCTACCAATGACTACTGGAACAGAACCGAAAGAATAAGAAAAACATAAGGAAATAAAGAAAGTAAAAGAACTACAAACTAATAGCTTGGTTCACCCACTAGATCAGCTCGTTGTTCAGCCTATGCGACCCATTTGTCTCCAGCCACAACGATCCCTCCTTAGCCACTCCAAGTAATGTACGTGACCAAATTGAACCCGCACATCTCGTGCCCAAAAGGAAACCCATGCATGTCTCCATGCATCGCCTCCTTTGATAGAAACAAGCCCTCTCCATGTCCATCCACTATGCTCGCGGTCATGTTCAAAGACATCCTCGATGCACCCGCATCAAATATCCTCCTAAAATGTTAAAAAAAATGAATATTATAAGTAACTTTCTATTTGCATTTTATAAATAATAAAAAGAGCATTGAGATCAAAGATACATCTTTCAATAGCGATCGAGTATAATTGAATGTTTAGAGCGAAAAAATAAAAGTAATAAAACATTTAGTAGTGAATGACTTCGGGAAGCTCCCCTAACAGGGAAATCTGTTAAACAAACTTAAGTCACGATTCTAATCCAGACTTTATTCTATGGAGTTTTCTTGCTTCTGCACTTGCAACATCTTCTTTTGAACCCGGAAATGATCAAAAGGGAGTTATTGGTTCTGCTGGTATAGTCTTTCACTTAGGAGAGTTCTGGTGGGTACTCTTCCTTGTTTCAGTCTTTTTTTGCCAAAGAGCATTTCTGGTTGCGCATTCTGGTTCCAGCCAGGTTCCTTCCCTTGATAGCTCCCATCTTACATGTATTGTTTTCCTATGCTACCTTCTAAATCTTCAACAAGAAAATAACATGTTGATGATCCACTTTCGTATTGTATTCCTCAAATAGTGAACATCTTTCTTAGCGAGATTCCTTAGCTTCCTATCCGTTCTTCTTATAATGAAAGCAATCAAATTCTTTTTGCAAAAGAGTTCCTTCCCTTAGAGTGTATGTCTTCTATCTCTTCCCTTTCTATTTGTATTCCTCAAATAGTGAACATCTTTCTTAGCAAGATTCCTTAGCTTCCTATCCGTTCTTCTTATAATGAAAGCAATCAAATTCTTTTTGCAAAAGAGTTCCTTCCCTTAGAGTGTATGTCTTCTATCTCTTCCCTTTCTAGCTTCACTTTCTCCCTAGCTCTTCTGATTGAGAATAGGCTTCTAGGTGTGAGTTCTATTCCTGTCTTTCTTATATCTCTTTTTATTCTAGCTTGCAAAATTTCCTATTCCATGTTCATAGTCTTCCCGGCACTTCCACCTCATTCTTAGAAAGACTAGCCCCATTTGCAAGTAGTTCTGATAGATAAGAGGATCAAAAAAGCCTTCTTATAACTTTTCTAACGGATGCTTATGAAGTAATTGATCTTCATCCTTCCTGAGACAATCCTATTTCATTAAGTTAATATCTCCAGGCATGCTCTCACTTTCTTTAAATTAGAAACAAAAGATGCAATGTACCTTCTTTTCATCAATGCCTTTGACTCTGCTAAGGTTCTGGATTTGTTTAAAAGGAAAATGCTTTAAAGTCATTATTGATCTTTCTATTAAAGTTCATAAGTAACCTCCTTTACTATTCCCCTTATTTGTCTCCTATCATATCTAGTCGATTTAAGGGCCAACCAATCCTATCGAATGGAAAACTGGCTATTTCATTCCTCTCAATCAAGAACTGTAGCATCTATAAGGTTGCTCCCCACTGGCCTACAGGTTTACCTGTGACCTGTGACCTATGAGAATAAACGCGGATTGCAACCTACGACAACCAGTAATACCTGAAAACAATCAATCTGTAATATGACTGCCAAATATATGTGAAAAACTACTATGATACACATTACTAAGACAACTGCTTGTTTGACTAATATAGTAAGTCCTCGAATGCTTGGTACTATGTATCATCTCTCTTACTATAAAAGTCAAGCTTGTTTCTTACAATTTAATAGATGGACAAATATAACCCTTCACCAAGTAAACCACCCACCATTTAATTAAGGACAAAACAAGTAAATTTACCATGACAACAAATAATGTTTGGACAAAAATAGCCTCGAATATAATAAAGCATCTACCATTAATTAAGGTCAAACAAGTAAATTTATCAGGGACTAATTAATTCCATTAATAATCAAATAATAATTTCATCCCTTGACTTGTACATGTTTTAAGGTTAGGTCCTACAGTTTTGAATTTTATTTATTTTGTCTTGTATTTTTACTTTCTTATCAGTTTCCCCCTCCTACCATTATCGTTACAAATGTCGTCCAATATTTTCTAAAATAACAAAAATACCCTTACTCAGTCGAGAGACTAAAAATTTATTTGAAACTAAAAAATAATATGATATTACATTCTTAAATAATATGGTTTTACTCATTAAATACATTATAGAAATAAATGAAAAAATGTTACTATAATAATATATTTGTTAGTGAGTATCAAGATATTAAGCAAAAATATGTAGCGTCTTTAGCTATTATTCATGAATAAGCTAAGAGAAGTGGGTTAAGAAAGTGTGTCATAATGTCAATAAGATGAAGAAAATGAAGAACCAATTGATGAATTTATGCGTTTTGTTACAAAAGCCAAAATCTGGTTTACTTTTTTTGAATTTTAGACTACTACAAGCAACCTTAAAAACTATCATACTACTTCTAACTTATAAATATTACAAACAAACCACTATTAGTAAGCACAAATAACTAGGTTTAAAATATTTTACTCCTTCCCATAACAGGGTTCCAAACCTCTAACATCTTTTGGTCTTAACTTGCTTGCTCCTCTTCATAGAACTCAAAGTAGTTACGTGTGAGAATCCCTCTATTCTCCTCCCCTGGCTATCAACTTTCTTTTCTTCTACCACAACCCTCCTTTAATTGAAAGAAATTGTCATCAATCAACATCCTTTCAAGTAGCTCCATCCTAAATTAGATTATCTCCTTACTTAGTAATTTGACACCGAAAGTGTATAGGAGGTAAGAAATGAGAGACGTCGAGAAAGAAGTCCGACTAATCGAAGCTAAAGAGATTCTATGTTTCTATTTTTAATAAGGCGAGGTGAAATGCGTTTGGTGATGGTGATGGCGGTGCTTACGACCGCATAAATGATGGTGTTAGAGGTTGTGGTGATAGTAATTTTAGGGATGACAGTAGTGGATTAGATGAAATACATCGTTGTAAGATTTCCTAATCATCAAATTTTCAAATATCCATATGGGTTTCAGATTCAATTTGAAAGTTTGAAAATTCAAAAAAATTGAATTTGAGTTTGTAAAAAGTGAAATTTAAGGTTGTGGTGGTGGTGTGTCTATCATTGATGGGTTTTCCAAATTTCTTACTTCGAAGGAAAGAGTAATAAATTAGAAAATGAAATAAAATCAAATCAAAAAATTAAATTAAAATTTGGACTAATGGTAAAATTTGAGGTGTTAGTCGTAGTGGTGGTGAGTCTATAAATGAAGGGGTTGACGAAATAAAGTGAGGGCTAAAAAATAAATTTTAAATTTCATTTTTTGGAGTAATGCATTTTTAACGTTGAATTTAAATATCAGACAAAATATAACTAATTTTAGATTATTTAAATAATTATTTTTAATTAAAAAATATTTTAAATATTATATGGCAAACTAAATGATGAAGTTATAACAAATCCACTTTGTACAAGCAAAATGACCAAAATAATCCTTATGTACACGATTTTCCATCATTATTTTTAATGCTATAGCGGGAGAGGACAAATAGAAAAAACATGTAGGAAAGTGAGACATCATATGTTGGGAATGACATTATTAGAGGTATATGAAAAATTGTAACTATAATAATACATTGGTTGGTGAGAATCGAGATATTAAGCAAATATATAGCATGCTTAGTAATTGCGTATGAATAAGCTAAGAGAAACGTCTTAAGGAAAGGTGATATAATGTTCAAGAAGATAAAAAAATAGAAACTTAGTTGACAAATTTGTGTGTTTTGTTAGAGAAGAAATTAAGTTAGAATCGATAGGAAAGTCGTTTGAAAGTAGTTCCACTTAACGGAAGCTAAAGATATGTTATTTTTCCATTTTAGCAAAGGCAAGGTGGACACGTTTCTTGGTGGTGGTGATAGTTGTGGTGGCATTTGCGGGGATGATTGTAGTGGTGGGGGTGATTTTAAGCATGCAAGTGGTGATTTATGTGGAATACGACATTAAATAAATGAGTAAGAAATTAAACAAAGAAATAAGATAAAATAAAAAAAATTGATTTATAGGCTAATAGTGTTATTTGTGGTGGTAGTGGTGGTAATGGTGATGGGTGTATGATAATGATGGGTGTATAAATTAAATAAATTCTAAATTTAATTATGACACAAATTAAAATAACAACATTGCTAGCCTTACAACTAATTTTATAATTTTCCTTACTACTTATCCTTCAAGCGCAAAAATGTCATTGTTCAAAACAACTTTGTACTTCTTCAAAGCATAGTTGTAAGGAATGTAGTATAATTAGTTTTAAGGTTAGCATTTTCCTTACCATTTCGCTGCATTCAAGCCCGTCTCTCTTTCAGATGAATTAAATCGATAAGGGTTATGTGTTTTTTGTTAATCGCATGTTTTTACTAGGGTTTTTAGTAAGTATAGTATATACCCTCTGAAATCTACTTTAGGCGGGAGTTTTGCATGAGATAGAATGAGGAAGATCAGAGATGGAGTTTGACTAGAATCGAAGAAGGACGATGCCAAAGTTGTGATAGGCGTGACCGAAGTGGGAAGGGTTTAGCTTGATTAGCGATGGCGGTATTTTGGTGGAGCGAGCCGAGATGGGCACTTGCATCAGGGAGAAAGAGGGAAGGAGAGTGTGAGATTAGAGTTTTTTACTTTTAATACATTTATTCCTAAAGCGGATAATGAAAATGTCATTTTACCCATACGTGGAAGACCATGTGCTATTTAACTTAATGAATATTCGAGCATCCATCACTGATAGGTTGGAAAATGGAAAAAAAAATGTAACGTCATATATCATTATGGAACAAACCTTAGGTTGGGGTACATTATACGATTTGGTGGATACCTTGGGAGAAATTGTAATTTGGTCATATAATTATTTTTGAATTATTGAAACAATTATTTATTATTATTTTTATATAAAAACATTTTTTAAATACTAAATGGTTAATTATATAATAAAGTTATAACTAAATCTTATTTTCCACCCCCAGCAAAATGATCAAAATAATATTCATTTGACATGCAAATATCATTTTCCGTGCGTTACTATTTTAACACCATAGGCGGGAGCGGGGAGAGTAAAGTGAGACAAATAGAAAAATAAGGTATGAAAGCGGGACACTTCGTAGGTTGAGGTCAAATGTGAGATTTAGTGTGTAATTTTGGGGGCTAATCATATGTTTGCCCCATCAAAATTAGTCCAAAATACACATTGTCCCCTAAGATATCCACCAAATCCACTTTGGCCCTCAATGTAATTTTGTAGCATTTCCATATTTCATATCAAATTTGGTGATTGTGATGTAACGTGTGGTAATCGTAGTGATAAAAATGGTAGCAAATAATGTTTAAGATCGAGAATTTTCTCAATTCAAACCATAAACCATATCAATGGTGCCAATTTGAGGAGAAATTTGTTGGAGTTTAAGCTAGGGACGATGAAGGACGGATTGAATCATGCGTGCATCATCATTGCCGTGCATCGTGATGAATTCAAATATGAGTTTTGAAATTCATCATGTATGCTTATGCATTGTGTTTGTGGCTTGGTCATTTAACATCGGCGTGACAACTTTAATTTTTATGGGTTCTTATTCTTACTTGCACCAGAATGTGATCCTCTTCTTGTGTTTATCTCTCTCGATATGATTACGCACTATTTTATTTATTTTTCTATATAAAAATTTGAATAAAAGATTTATACACTTTGAGTTTTATCTCACTTAAAATTTAAATAAGATGTCATTGTTGGAGAAGAAGCAGAGAAAGCGTGTTGTCGGAGAATAAGAAAATGAAGTTTTTTTGGGTAATAAAAGCACGAAAAACATTGTTAAAATGATCAAAATGTCCTTCACGTGAAATACTGTGCACCTTAACGTCATATTGGTAACCTTAGTAGTGTCTAGGGGACAAACTAGAAAAAACTTATACAATGACATATGAAAATGACACAAAAGTTAGGTTGGGTGGTAAAATGAGACTTTATAGATACTCGGGTGAATTTTGTATTTTAGAGTGTAAGTATATACTTTGGGATTGTCGGTTTGATTTATAAACAATTTATTATTTTTCAAAGAGAGTCATAAATTTCATAAACGACATAAGCTAAGTCTCCAACAACAATGTGCTTATCTAAGAAAGTAAGTTTGAATTGTTTTCAATTCCAACAGATAAAAGTGAATGAATTCATGTTTGGTATTAAAAAGATTTAAAAATAACCAATAAAAAGACAAATGTGTGGATAAGTTGCAATATAATGACTAAAAGCTTACATTATAAATTACCGAAAAACAAAATATCGAAAAAAACTAAACAACAATAACACAATTTATAGTCTCAAAACTATAAAGATTAAAACACAAAAAGAATCCAATAATTAAAAGTAAACAAAAAGTTAAGAAA